>JAFIRS010005224.1:0-62350 GCA_018342105.1 Gonioctena quinquepunctata
ATAAATGCCAATACCAATAGTTAATGCCGAAAATATAGGAAAATGTCAGCCAAAGGAAATGTCCAAAGAAAATGAAGAAAACACATTTCTGAAAATAAATTCCCCCTTACACAACCCATGACACGCGGCACTGTTCAAAAGACACCCATGAAAAATTTGGTTCAATCATTTCGATATCAGTAGTCAGGGCGAAACACCGCATCATCTCCTCTCTACGTTATTTTGTAAAACCTATTATCTCATTCACTAACAATAAACCACCCTACAATGGGTTCATACATGAAAAAAAACTCAATAGGGAAATTTAAGCTACAATGGAATTCAGTTAAGATGTTTTATGTGTGTGCGAGAATTTGCAGGACACTTGCTCTAATAATTACTCTGACCATCAGACAATATTGAACTGAGTTTTTGAAGAATGAAAAATTACTCAGCGGCCGCGGTTACTTCCAGTTATTCTTGTATCCATCTGTGTAGAATTTTATTATGAGCATAATTTTGACAGGAATAAACACAATAAACGACAACTATGCCGGTGAGGTATTTTCTTCAGTGGGTGGTGGATCTTCAGTGCCACATCTAGGAAAGACTCGTTTTGGCTTTTCAACACTCAACCTGAACTTATCTTTTTGGCGCGACTGCTTTTTCGCTCTCGCTCATCTCGCTTTGTCTCTCTAGAGACACGCTCTACCTAAATTCAATAATTTATGGTTATATAATACCTTTTTATTCTGTAGATGAACGTGTTTCTATGTGTATGATTCAACGATAATATTGGGTATGAATTAGTGATAATTTTTCAAGAACAATTGGGATTTATTCTTGAAATAAAAGGAGACACAATAGTTATTTATGTAATCATCATCATAAAGACGATCATTATGGTACAAGTCGTGAATCTTATTGGGCGAGGCGTAGCCGAGTCCGATAACACGACGTGTGCCATAATGATTGTTTATGATTCGTATTACATACAAAATTTTATCTGATGGCATTTATATTAATACATTTTCGAAAAATTAAAAACTGCATTTTTGACATGTCACAATGACAACTATTTTTAAAGGAGTAAGTATATGTGTAGTTTCAAATATTAGTAGGTTAGTGAGCTGTGCTTTGTCAGGTTGTAACGGCAATATTTATTTATCTGCTGTCAAACACAATTGTCACGTAGAATTGAATATAATTTAAATAATAATGAGTGATTCTGAAACTGGTAGTTTACCTTCTGATTTGGAAGAAATGACGCGAAATATCGTGGACTCCCTTTTGCCGGAAAAATCACGGAGTGTATATGAAATAGCGTTTAATCGGTACGAAGAATGGTGTTCTACTAAGAAAATCAAGAATATCACTCATGATATCTAAGAAAGAAAACCATACCTGGTCGTATTATTCGATGATAAGAAGTATTTTATTAACAAGAAAAAACGTCGATATTAGTTTTGTACATAGTTATGCATTTTGAATAAACTTTTTTGATCTCATCATCAAATGTTTTTCATATAGAATTCCATTATGGTACTTAGTACCATGATGAATTCATTATGGGACTAAGTACCATAATGAGCTTCCTTATGTCATTAAAATTGGGTGACATAACGTTGTCATTATGACATGCCATCAGATAAAAATATAAAAGTTTTTCAAAATTTGATATTTGCGTTCTTGCCAAAAAGATATGAATTTATCATAGATTTATGATGTTTTTTTCGTCATTTTTTCGCCTTTTGTGTTTAGTGTAGAATGATAGAATGAAGGTCCACTCGCCCTCGAGTACGAATGTTAAATTTTAATTCATTTAAATTGGAGCAAATTTAAATTGTTAATTTAGTAATTTTGTAATATCCTGGACTGTTCATATGGGTTGTGCAAATGTATACATTCATTTAGTTTCGGCTATATTCCATTCGAATGTATAAGAGGAATCAATGGGCTCATTATTGTGGAGGTGTTCAATATGATTCTTCAATTGAGATGAGTTTCAAAAACCAACTGAATTCAAATAATTTTTCATGATCGTGAAATATACCGTGTCAGGGTCGCAAACATCAAATAATAATAATGCCAAAGTCATTTGATTCTCCAGCAGATAATGTATTATTTCTTGATCCCCCGGCATATCCACGAAGATTATAAAATTGTCTTTGTACTTTGCTATTTTCATTCTGCGTCGAGAATCTTTTACATATTGCATACACTAAGTTTATATTTTCCTATCATATCGCGACCGAATGAATCATGTTCAATTATTTCATTATTTCGTGTAAACGCTACTAGACAGCTATTATTAACTTTCTGTGTCAGCATACCTTCGTCAATTTCGGGAATATTACTATTTGTTATGATAGTTTACTCTGTGTCAGCTAAGTATTGTTTGTACTCGAGTCTTCCGTTTCTATCTTCGCTAACGTTCACAGGGCCGTCTTCGGTAATTGAAAAAATTGCTCGACTCAGTGCGTCGGCATTTGTATACCGGCCTTGTGAATAATATCGGAAGAATATTCTTCTAATTTTAATCTAAATCGCATGAGACGACTTGAAGGGTCGGTAACATTGAAATCCAGGTCAGTGGCTTACAGTCTGTCACAATTTTGAACTTTTTACCAAAAAGGTACGGTCGAAAATGCAATATGTTCTTTTTCTGTTGTGGAGTAATTAATTTCAGCCTTCCTAAGACTTCAAGAAGCATACTTTATCGGCAAATCGCGACCGATTTCTCCCTGCGATAAGATCGCGGCAACTCCATAATGAGAGGCATATGTAGTGATAATAAACTCTTTTTCAAAATCGGGATATTGCAATACTGGTGGATTTATAAGTTTTTCTTTCATTATATTGAATGATTCCGTACATTGTGGCGTCCAGTTGAACTGAACGTCCTTTCTCAACAAATTCGTTAACGAATGGGTTATTCGAGCATATTCTGGAATATAACGCCTGTAATAACATGTTAAACCCAAACATTGTTCAATCTCTTTTATGGTTTTTGGTAATGGAAAATTTTTCACACAATCAATTTTCGACGGATCAGGAAGTGATCCATTCTCCGTAATGATATGACCCAAATTGGTAAATTCTCGTCTCAAAAATTGACACTTTTCGGCTTGTAATTTCAAATTATACTTTCGGAATCTCCGAAAGACTTCCTTCAATTTGAAATAATGTTCCTTCAAATTTTGACCATAAATTACTACGTCATACTTTTATACCTTGCAATCCCGTTAGAACTGTAATGAGTAATCTTTGAAAAGTTGGGGGACTTCTCTTCAGCCCGAAAACTATTCGATTGTAGTGAAAATGACCAAAAAGTGTACTAAACGCTGTTTTATCTCTATCCGCGTCAGCCATCAATATTTGGTTATAACCACTTGCCAAACCAGAGGGTAGTGAAAAATTTTGAATTCCCTAACTCATCTGAAATAGAATTTATATTTGACAGAGGATATGGTTGAATCTACAACAACACGCCATTTTTTGTTTCCGTTCGCACCTGGTTTTTTCGGATAGAGCAACAAAAGTGAATTATAAGGACTTTTAGACGGTGAAATGATGTCATCCTTCAACATTTGTTCGACCTGTCTTTCGATTTCAAGCTTCTGCTGATGTGGAAGACGGTGCTGGCGCGTATGCACCGGATTTGAATGCTTTGTTGGAATTTTATGAGTGACTGTATTGGTATAGGTTAATTTATCTCCTAAAAAGAATAGGTCATTGAATTCAGTGCATATGCCCAGAATGGATTCGCGCTCTTCGGACTTTACTCGTTTGATACGCTCATAATCAATGTCGTCTTTGTTTATATGTAACACGCCATAATTGTCTAGTGTTTCAGTGATTAAATTAAAGCTTTCGAATTTGACACTGCTTTCAGTGGAATTCAGAATGCTGATGCATGCAAAATTATCAATTGGATTCATTAAACAGTTACCTACATAAACACCTTCAGAAATTTCTTGTTTCAAGCAAGCCATTTCTTCATTTTTATGGACTTTTACTTTTATTTTATTTTATTCTCTATTTAAGCAATAATTTTTCAAATCGATTCGTTTTTGTACAGTATATATATATATATATATATATGTATATATATATATATACATATATGTCTGAATGCCGAAAAAATTGTTTCCATATATATATATACAGGGTGTAACTGAATAAGTGTAAAACATTTAAGGAGGTGATTCCTCATCGAAAAAAAGATAGGATCTTTCATATAAAGAAACTTCATTGGAGCATCCCTTGTTAAGATACAGCCCCTTAAAGGGGGTACATAAAATTTGTATAACAATTTTTTTCACAAGCACTGAAAAAGTTACAATATTGAAATTAACCTGACGTTTTGTACTACCAAAAAGACACTTAGCCAGTAATTTATTTGGTTTACCCCATGGTTGTAAGGGGTGAAAAACGCAACCCCTAAAATTTATTGTTATTTTGTAGTTAGTACCAAAAATGTCTCTTGGTTTTGCCAAAATAAACCAGTAAGCAGCAAAACATTATTTTACGAACAACTACAGAGATACATCGTCATAAATGCGAACTGGATTTATTGTTATTTTGTAGTTAGTACCTGCATTAAACGATTAAAGGGTAATAAACAAAACTAAGTTATTAATAACAAAACACACAACATGTAGAAATCATAGTGAATGTTCAATATGTCTACCTTCAAACATTACGCATGCGTCTAGACGTCGGCGCATTGAGCCACGTATTCGCTCAAATATTCCTGGAGTCTCTCTGATTACCCTGCACGCATCGATGATGCGGTTTCTTAAGTCCTCTACATCGCGAACAGGAGTACGATATACCAAATGCTGTGAATGGCCCCAAATAGAGAAATCGAGAGGATTGAGATCCGGGGATCGAGCGGGCCATTTATGTGGTCCCTCCTCGACCTATCCACTGATTTGCATATGTTTCAGTTAAATGCTGACGTGCTACTTGACTAAAATGGGCGGGAGCCCCATCATGCATAAAAACATATCCCTTCTGACGCCCAAAGGAACTTCCTCCAGCAGTACTGGATGCACTTCTCTTAAAAATTGAACGTATGCCTCACCATTTAATCGAGGAGGTAGAAAATGAGGCCCAATTAAATCATCCCCAATAACTCCGAGCCACACGTTAAGAGAAACTGTTCTTGATGGCTAGTTTCGACAATAGCGTGAGGGTTTTCATCAGCCCATATGTGGTAATTATGAAAATTAATAATCTTGCAGATGGTAAGGGTATAAGAGTTGTTCCTTTAAAATTCGAAATACCGTCTTCAATCATTTCCAGCATCCAATTGCAAAATTCAAGACGGTTCGGAAAGTCTCGCGGTAACAGTGCCTGTACTCGTTGCAGATGGTAAGGGTATAAGAGTTGTTCCTTTAAAATTCGAAATACCGTCATATGATCAACATTTAGCTGGAAAGCAATCTTTCTAGTACTGGTAGTAGGTTGTTCTTCAATCAAATTAAGTACTGCTTCCTCAAGCTGTGGTGTTCGTATTTCTCGATGGCGACCACAATCCTGCGTTCTTTTGTCGAATGAACCATATTCTCGTAATCGTTGATGAAGTCGAGCAAATATTCTATGTGAAGGATGCTGCCGTTGAGGATACATTTCAGCATATCTTCTAGAAGCTTCTAACCCATTCCCCTGCGACAGACCGTAAACGTAATGCATATCAGCCATTTCCTCATTTGTGTATGCCATTTTATTAACAAGTGAATTATTAAAGTAACAAATTAAGAACAGAACAACAACACACAATTAGTATTAATTCAATTTCGAAAATTCCCAAACTGACAGCGTCATACCAATTTAATTGTCACTATCGCTAATAGCGACCTACTAGATAGATTAGTTTCGTATTTTCGCATTTATGACGATGTATCTCTGTAGTTGTTCGTAAAATAATGTTTTGCTGCTTACTGGTTTATTTTGGGCAAAAAACCCAAGAGACATTTTTTGTTTAGAATGAAACAGGCTATCGGAAATAAATTTTCAAATGGTAAACAAATAATAAGACAAAAAGTTACATTGGAAATAAATTTTAGGGGTTGCGTTTTTCACCCCTTACAACCATGGGGTAAACCAAATAAATTACTGGCTAAGTGTCTTTTGGTAGTACAAAACGTCAGGTTAATTTCAATATTGTAACTTTTTCAGTGCTTGTGAAAAAATTGTTATACAAATTTTATGTACCCCTTTAAGGGGCTGTATCTTAACAAGGGATGCTCCAATGAAGTTTCTTTATATGAAAGATCCTATCTTTTTTCGATGAGGAATCACCTCCTTAAATGTTTTACACTTATTCAGTTACACCCTGTATATATATATACCGGGTGATTCTCCAAGGTGGCTCACCCCTATAACTTTTTTATTATTGAAGATAGAAAAACGAAATTTAGGGGTTTCATATTCACTTGTTTTGCCGTACTTCCGGTTTGACCGGAAATCATCCCAACTTTCGATTTTTAAATGGGACATCCTATATATTTTTACTTATTTCGATCGAGAATGACATCATAAATCCTACAACACCTCACTTGTCAATATTAGACTAATAAAGTAATTTTTATTCCAATTGTTATTTTTCGATCTAGAATGCCATGGATCGTGTAAATCGCTTAATTCTTGATCAAGTAACATGGGAAAAATATGACTTTGAGGCTTCGTTTTAAGAATTATTTAAGATTCGCAAATTAGTCCATTTTCCGAGTTTCATTTGAATAAATAATTTTAAATGGAAAACGTACATCTCTGTATTTAGTCAAAAACCAGTTGCAATAGGTTAATCTTCGGTTGTGGTCGTTATCGTAAAGTTGTTGGTGTAGTTGGTACTTGAATGATCGATAATTATATTCGTGAAGAATTCTCCAAACGGACGAATAACTTATATCACACTTAGAAACAATTTGGCGAATTGACGCCGTACAATTCACTTCAACATAGGCCAACACGTCTACTTCTTTTTGTTCACTGACGATGAAGTTATTGGCATTTTCTTCTAGTTCATTTCGCATTTTTTTTCTTCAGTTTTGTAAAATAATGCCGAGTGGGATGGCGACGATTAGGGAATCTCTGAGCATAAATTCGAGCTGCATCAGTTGCATTCTTTTTTGCTTCTGCGTGAATTAGCAACATGTCAATTTTTTCGTTTCTAGTATAATTTTTCATATCAAATTAATAACTACGCAACAAATAAATTTTAAAAAAGACAGCATATTCATTACGGATAACTAGAATAACAGGACTTAGTGCATAAGTATACCGAATACGTATTATTTGTTAGTAGGTATGATCGCTTCTTGCAATTATTCAGAAAAATAGTGAAAATAAAGTGAAAGTGTGTGGTATCAAATTATTCGTACGAAAATGATCTTTCACAGAAATATGACGAGCCACCCCCTTTCCATTTGAAAAAATCAAGTTAACTGGAAAAATTCATATTTGCGACTTTTAAATAATTCTTAGAACGACTGTAAAGTCATAAGCCACAAAGTCGTATTTTTCCCGAATTACTTGATCAATAATGAAGCGATTTACAAGATCCATGGCATTCTAGATCGAAAAATAAAAATTTGAATAAAAATGACTTTATATGTCAAATATTGACAAGTGAGGTGTTGTTGGATTGATAATGTCATTCTCGATCGAAATAAGTAAAAATATATAGGATGTTCCATACAAAAATCGAAGGTTGGGGTCATTTCCGGACAAACGGAAAGTACGGCAAAGCAAGTAAATATGTAAAAAATGTAAATTGAACTACAATACACAACCCCCAAATTTCGTTTTTCTATCTTCAATACTAAAAAAGTTATAGCGGTGAGCCACCTTAGAGAATCACCCGGTATATATATATATATATATGAAAAATGAAAAATAAAATCTAAATTACAATTGTGAATATTCATTATAAAAAAGAGCATATCAGAAAGAGAGAGAGAGGTTCTTGATCTGAATAATTCCCTATTGCCAAATTGGAAATAGAGAATCCGCATGTTTTTCGAATAGATCACACCAGAAACTGAGAGTGGGCGGGAATTTCAGGAAACCATAGTTTTTCATTTTGGATTATATTTTGAATATTCAAACATGTACGAAAATACCTTCGAACTACTCATTATTTCGCATACTGGGGGAAGACGGAGATCATCCTCACCTCCAGTGTCAATAACGACAGTATATGGCTGTACATTATCCCACGAGACAGATGGGACGTCGTGGGCCAATTAAATGGTCGACACCATCACTACACCATGCGACTTTCTCCTCTAAAGTTATGTTAATTCGAAAGTATACGAGGTACAACATAACTATGTGAAAAATCAAAGATGATGAATTATACATGTATGTACTGGTATAACTCTTGAAACTTTAGAAAATATTCAGGCAAAAATTTCAAATAGTAGATATATTTTATCGTCAAAATATCAGTTGTTAATTTTGAACAATTAATTCGTTAAGTTACCCTCCACTGAGGTTTAATAAAACAAATAGAAAAACAATAGAACTAGGATAGGATTTGTAGTTTTTTCAATGAAAGTATTATACCAATAAGTGTCTGTTGGTTGCACAGTGAATTGTTCAGAAGTTAACATGGAATACAGAGCATATACGACATTTACACTGTACCCTTTTGTTGAACAAATACAAATCGATGCAATTTAAAAATTTATGGTTAGTCGGAGAATCAAATGACCTTTTTACGGTGTGTAACATGACCCTCATGCCATTTGAATGTAACCGAAGATCCCGGGATCGATCATTGGCCAGGGCAGATATTTTTAATTTAAAATTTTAAATTATACATTCCGTAGCTTAGCCGAGGAGGGTTCATTCACTGTTTGGTTCAAATTAACAGTGCTGCTCCTAAAGTGACATATGGAGTTAGTAACACATCCTCCACATTCCACATAATATACACATAGCCGTCATAAGTGCGTGCAATCACCAACAATAAATAGAACACACAGACACACCCACACACACGCATACACACTCACACTCACACTCACACTCACACCCACACCCACACACACACTGCGGTCATAAGTACCAGCAATCACGAACAATGAATAGTTTACATCATCACAGAAAGACAGTATTGCTTCGAGCAAGACGACTGCACCCATCGGACGAAGCCTCCAATTGCGGAGTTCGCAGTAGAGGGGGGTATGGGCAAGTGCGACGGAAAGGAAGCAAGGTCCAAGAAACACACTCTCTCTCTCTCTCTCTCTCTCTCTCTCTCTCTCTCGACACCTAAAGCATATTGAGGGAAGTGGAGATGAAACATGTATTTACAAGGCAAAAATTGATATGCAGAAAGTGAAAAGAGGAATCAGGATTAGCAAAATACATTATTCATATAGCAGAAAAGCAATATATGGTCTCAGTGAAAAAGGCAGTTCAAGAAACTGCATTCAAATATACCAAAGCAAATAGAAAAAATTACCATCTGCTAGAATTGTTGCTCCTAAAAGTATCAAACAATTAGGAAAGGCAAAATCAGTCACAAAAGCCGAAACCAGAAGGTACAGCCATATCAGATTGAGAGTAGTTGAAGAATCCGATAAAGAATGTGAGGCGATAGAGAAAAATAGGAAGTTTGGGAGAAGGTCGTGAAGAAATTAGTGATAGAGGAAGCGAAGAAGAAACCTTCAAGGGAATATTTCAATACAATGACATTGAAAAAGGAAGACTACGTTTTGGAAAAATACGAAAGTTAAAAAGAAATAGCCTTCTACTATGTGAGTGGGATTCATAGAGAATTGTCAAATGTTTTTTGTCAATTCAATTCTTGTAAGGAATGTTCACTAGTAACAAATTTATCAATGAATCTGAAAAAAGATATCATATCGAGGCTGAAAATGTTATGATGCTACTTTCAATGCCAACTCTAAGAAAGGGTTCAGAATGGGTATTGAGCCAAATGATTTTAAATGTAAATTTTTCCAACTTCAATGTCAGATAATTTTATAATTTGTATCATTTTCATCGTCTAATTGTTGGAAATATTTGGTTCCTTCCAACGTTCTGTCAATTGGCTAAGCTCTGGGTAAAACTTTAATGACTAGCTTCAGCACATATAAACTTTATTAAATGATTAATTACAAAATTACTTGAAAATAAAAATACGATCTGTCACATTGACAAAACAACTACAACTCTCTTCATCAAACATTCACCACCTCCCTATCTATTAAAGTGCCTTCTGAGATAAACATATAGGGTGTATATGAAAATATATAACACAATATATTTATTATTTTTCTTTAATCCAATAAAATATGTTTCCATAAGTGATACCATTGGATGAATTCATTATACCATAACAACATTACCAGGCGTTCCAAAGTGAGCATAATGTACCATGGAAAAATTATAAAAAAACAAAGTTGTGGATTTTTCTAATGGTCTAAAAAGTTGCTGAGTTGCCTCAGAGTTAGCTTTCTGATAACAAAAAAAGTGAATAATGCATCCGAATAAAAGAAACATATCTAAAAGTGTAGAACAGTCTGCCTAATATCTATCCAGATGTACACTGTCTTGTCATTAGGTAAGGTATATCGGAAACCCATCGATATTAGTCGGTTGGAATTTGGTTATTTCATTAAACAGAAAATATTATTTATAATTTAACTTTGTTTATTACTTTATTTGTGAAACATGCCATTAACTTTCATGAGTTCAGAAGTCACATAAATATAACATGATAACTTTTGCACCCGGCCAATTCATGATTATAAAATATTTTATGGAAAAGTGTTTATACCATAATTTCCTATATGTGCGAATTATGGAACATTTGGAATCATATTCAGAAATTTGCGGGTACTTAGCACATTTATGATTGATTGATTGATAGATAGATTGATAAAAAAGAAGCATTCTTTGGAATAGAAACAATCTAACCACTAATAGGTGAAGACGACAAGAATATTTCTGGATTGGATCAGGAACTGAAAAAATCATATCCAACGGTGTCTATTTACCAAAATGGGATTTTGGCACATTTAAACATTAGACAATATAAAGTATATCCAATACATAAGTATCAAAAAATAGCTATAATCACTTGTTAATGATTGCCACCAGATATCTGCATGTTTAGAGAAGAACAGACTTTCAACTAATGGTCAATATGAATGCCAATTATCCCTAAGCCGTGGTTCCGGAAAACTACTCTTTCAGTATCTGATGCAAACTACAAGTTTTGCAGGTCACTCCTACGCTTTAGTTCAGATTAACTAACTCCACCCATTGAACCTAAATACAATTACTCCAAGCTTTTACATTACCATTAATCATTCGGCAGAGTAGGTACTGCTCCTGTGTGATGGCCGGAACTGAATTGTCGAATCACACTGATGGTTTGTGTTAGACAGTCAAGGATATCCCTCATGTGCTAATCAATAAATATCGGGACAGTTACGTGGAACCGTGACTGACGTAGCGAAATATTAACGATCGGAGTATTCAAAACCGGCAAACTTTTTTATGTATACGAAAAATTATTATAACTTCGTTAATAAGCGATATATGGTAAGATCAACTCCAACTACCAAACCTTACGTCCCTCCACATCTCAGGCTGGTAAAAGTCAGACTTGAAGGGAAAATGCACCTTGCGAGGGACTCATTACCTACTGGCTGACCTACCAACTGAGGAAATCATCAAGAAATTTAGCTTCGATAAAAATGTTCGCATCGAGTTAAGCAAGAAAAGAGAGTGGATCCTAGAGTTCATCCACATACTGAAGAAACATCATAAAATGGTATACAGACGAGTCTAAGACCCCCGAGGGAATTGGAGCAGGCGTCATTGGGCCTCACATCAAATATTCCGAACTCATGGGCAAATCCCCAAGCATCTTTCAAGCGAAATTACACGCTATCGAAACATGCGCCCAGTTGAACCTTGTCAGGAATGAACAACAGATGCTCTGGCACGAAAAGCAGAGCCATTCTGAGACCTGGGAGAGCTTAACAAAGAGAAAGAAGCATTGAGAACAAGATTGTGGCAAAGACTCCCAGGCATGCAGAAAAATCCAAAGCACTGGTCAGCCTCAATAAGAGGAGTTGTAAGTCAATAACGGGGTTTCTAATGGGGCACTGCAAACTCCGAGAACTCCCCAGGAAGCTAGGCTTAGAGAAAAATAGTACATTTAATTCTACAAAACCAAAAACACCCCTTCACATTCTGGTAAGGTGTGATGGTGTACATAAAAAATGAGGAACCTGAGAACATACCAACTGCCACTGGGATAAATACCATTATTAAATTCCCTCAAAATCTCCAAATTTTCCAGAGATTTGGGGGCTGCTATGAAAAAGGAGAAGGGCCCAATATTCTAATCAGGTCATAGTGCATCTATTACCACCCAATATTACCATTACCAACATCGTCGTTTTGATTCATGTTATCGTAATTAGCTAAATAAAAGGTTTTTAATAGCTGGGACATTTATGCGAGCACAATTTCCATTTCAAAATACGAATAACTCATGAAAATATTTTGTGAGACTATATAAACATAGATGATTTCAAATTTAGCTGCTAGATATTCATTGGTGAAATACTTTATTTTACTGATGAACTGAATAAACAGATTTATTTGTTTAATGTTCAATGCATTCATCTACCATGAATTGATCAGGAAGTAGATGATGGAATAAAAATATATAGGAATATTGAGGTAACGAATATAAAAACTGAGATGAAAAATAAACTGAAGAATATGACAAGACTATGGAACAAATAAAACGAAATCGACTGACTTCAAAACAATCGAATTTCCAGACATCACCTGAAGATGGCAAATGTGAATTTGCCGAAACGTCGTGAAATCGGACCTTTTGAGGACTAAGAACACAGAACGCGGACAGAAACCCGAGAAACTATCTCAACACATTATATCCGCGAAAATCTACGAAGAAACACACGGCTTTTTATAGCCCCCTCCTGTTAACATTTGAACGGTTCGACGTAGAACAATGCGACAAATTTTTTTCTGTATTATATGTTTTTCGAAATAAAAGACTTTGTGATTGCTCGATAGATGGCGCAGGGGGGCACATCAACTTAAAAAGGTTTTGTTAGGGCCATTACAGGTATCCTTGGTCTAGTCGGATTTCCAGCATCTAATGCATCTAGCAGTCTTTTTCGAGGAGAGTTTCTGCGATATCACTTGGGTGTGTTAGGTTTGCGGTTAGCGGTCTGGTTTTGCTAATCCTATTGTCGCTAGTCTATGTATCCGTTGTTTTCTTTGGAGTTCATTTAGTACTATAGTAGTTAGCAGTCTTGCTTGGTATTCCTTTGATGTGAAGGAGAATATTGGTATATTTTTCACAATATGTAGCAAATGGGTATTTATTTTTGTACACAGATTGATGTTTCAAAAGCGTGAGCTACAAACAACTCGGTTCCCATCATTATATTAGAAAGTTATCAGTCCAATGCATTAAAATGTATTTTTGTTGCAGATTTAAATTCATGACAAGATGAGAATCTTCACGCTTGCCATCATTTTAGGATATTGTAACTTGGGAGAATCATATACCAGTAAGTACAAAATGAACGAATATTGTCTGTTTACTAATAAAAGTGAACAGTAGTGTTTGAATTATCATGAATAAATATCACTCTAATTGGTACACAAGATTTGTTCCAATTATAAACCATACTTTCTATTTCTCTATTTTTTTCTAGAAATTTTGGAATTGAAAGAAACACATTTTGTAACTCATTGTCCACATCCAAGGAAGTTTTTTCAATATTTTTTTTTATAAAATGGAGAAGTAGAAAGCCATTATACTCTCTATTAGACATAATTTCCCTGTTTTTTTTTATTCATCATTGTCAATTTTTCAATTAATAATCATGAAATATTAACAAAATAATGATTGAATTCATTTGTTAAAGTATTCATGATATGAAGTTATTTGAAGTATTTTTTATTGTTCAGCTTTTTCCACCTCGTAGGGCTGGTTGGATAAAAAAATTGCCATATTCTAACTTTTTTCTATATTGAGATCATGTATAAAAACTCGTGCAATTATCCCTAGATGATCCCTAAAAGGTGCCAATTCCTCCTCAGTTATTTTCATTTTATTTTTCTTGTCGACAGTTTGAGGGTTATTTTGGTTTAAAAGACAATACCTTTAACAGATATATTGAAAAATAATTTATACATTTTGGTGAATACCTATTAATGGAGTTTTTTTCATCTAGTTTAGGTTGAGACGTGGAAAAAAAAAGTATGTCTTGTGTCGTCTCGAAATGTCATTAGAAAAAAAATGTATCTCGTCTCAACGAGAAAAGTTTTTCTCGAGATCAGAGATGGCGTTCTCTCATCTCGTGCCGACCTTTCTCGATGGATGAGAATTAAAGTTGAGAAATAGGTACCCTACCCAAAAACAAGGTGGAACTTATTCAACAATAATCGAATACTCTTGATAATCCATACTCATTTTTAAAGATCGCAGTATGAACATCAATGCCACTCTTGCGGAGATGACAATATAGAAGTAATCCCAGGCGCAAATCAACATCACCTATTAAATTGATTCGCGTTTGAAAGCAGTTCTAGAATTTATCTTATAACTTTTTTTTGAAAAAAAATTCTACATATTTTGGAATTTACATCACAAGAGGAATATAAGGAAATAATTCGCACATTGTTCCGCTCAGGGTGTTTATCATATCGTTTGATCTATGAAAGGAAAAGTTCAAAAATTAAAAATGTCTTAACGGGAATTATTCATTGAACCTCACTAATAGTAATTTAGTACAAATCTGATAAATTTCATCAACAAAACGTGTTGTGTTTCTGGTTGTATCAACTTTCCGCGTTACCGGTGCGAGTCGGTAAACATCAGAGGGTTTCTGTTTTGTTGCCATTTCTGGCAACATAGCGGTGCCGTTACGTTATTGAAAAACAAAGACGAAACACGGCCAGTATTTTGCGGTGTTTGCGGACTTCTAGGTGTTGTGTATGGTGTCTGAAAATAAATACGCAGTGTGTCGGGTTAAAAATTAAAGTGGACTACCTAGTCACTTAATTGAACTGCATCGGGAATATCCTTTATTATGGGATGCTGGAAATAATGAATATAAAAATCGCTATACGAAAGTGGATGCTATACAAGAAATAAGAAAATGTCTGAATGTGTCTTTGAAAGAAGTAGAGAGAAAAATAAATAATATTAACACGCAGTATCGAAGAGAAAGAAGAATGTATAAAGCACGAAAAAAGTCTGGAGCTGGCGCATTTTTTCATTCTAAATGGTTTGGTTATGAACTTATGAGTTTTTTGAGAAATTAAAATAAACCTAAAAAAGAACAGGAAGATGAAGAATTTACTTTAATATATTCCTTCAGGCCTTCAGTGCATCACAAGTTTCGGGTATTATTAACAATATTGCTTGTTTCGATATTTTGGACTGAAATATCAAGCTATGATAAGAATCTCCAGTTGCCAAACATTTTAGTGTTATCGCCAAACGTTGAACCCCACTAATATTATTTGTAAAATTGCTATTTCTTTCATAGATTGCAGGGCCGACCAGCTGTATTAAATCCTCAAAGTTCTCGCAGGACATTCTTGAAAAATTCTGGAAACTAGAACGCTTTTCTCCTCCAATCTAATATCGTATTTACGTAAATCAGCTAATAATTTTTCAATGCCATATTCATTTCTTTTGCGTAAGGACGGTTTTAGCCAAAAGCGTTTTTCATTTTCCCGGTAACAACATTGAAGAAGCACGGTACTAGCAGACATGATGAGAAAATCATCTCGTTTTTTTCCTTTCAGCATCAAAACGCCACATAATTTCACCGTTTGTAAAGCTCCAAACGTAATAGAAGCAGTGGAGTTAACAACATTCAATGTATTATCGGAAACGTCGAAAAAAGCGTATTAACGTGCTCATAACCTCTTTTTGGAATGAAAAAGAGATCAATTTTTTTTTATCCCAGAATATTTGAATGGCTCATTTTGGCTATTTGGTAAAAAAATTAAAAGTTCCACTTTATGGATGCAATACTCAAACTCCAAACGTAATAGAAGCAGTGGAGTTAACAACATCCAATGTATTATCGGAAACATCGAAACAAGCGATCAACGTGCTCATAACCTCTTTTTGGAATGAAAAAGAGATCTAAATTTAAAAAAAAACAAGAACGTTTAAATGGCTCATTTTGGCTATTAGGTAAAAAAAAAAGTTACACTTTATGGATGCAACCAATGCTTAATGCTGAGATCGACTCTTAGTATCCTTACGCCTTGTCCTACCTGAGCAACCATCCGCGGGCAGTGCGGACGATGCGGAAATCTCAAAACTATGGTATTTTATAGTATGTGTCCTATGTATGATGCGATCGAGCGTATTGGGCGGTCTTAGAGACGCGAACGAAACGCGAGCGTTTCAAGAGGTTAAAATATTTAAGATTTCTGCTTCAACTGCTTCCAATCGTATGCAGACATCTACTACTGGTTTTGAAAAAGAAATTTTAGCTCTTGAAAATTTGTTGACTACTGCACTTACAGAATTGCATGAAGGTCGCCAAACCAATTCTTCAGCAACTGATGATGTTTATCACTCGCAATTAGGAAATACTTATACGGTGTTATAAAAAAACGGTGTTAGTTAAAATTGAGGGTTATGTAGAAAAAAAAAGGAGTTTATTTCCAACAGGGGTACCCAGTTACAGAAAATGTTATTACTGAAAATATAAATCATAATTAGATATATATATATATATATATATATATATATACATATATATACAGGGTGTTCCAAATTAAGTCGGCACCATTGCCAACTCCGTTAATATTGATGCTACGATTTCGGTTAAATGGGCAAACTGGTAGCATTTTTAGTGGCTTTCTCGATGCCGAAAACAAAAAAAATTGACAGTCGCGTTGTCATAATATTTCATAAAATGATATTTTTTTCAATGGAACACCCTATATTTTTTCATGCATTTCGATTCGTAATAACATTCTCAACAACAAAGCTTATTTGACTTTTTTTCGTAAAGGTGAAAATAAGACAGTTGTATTAATAGGAAACATTTAACAAACAGGTTTGCTAAAGCGCTATAAAATATCGAGTAAATGTTCAAAAACACCGCCTTCTTGTTGAACACATATTTGGGCCCTTCTATTGACACTACGTGTGGCATTCAACACAGTTCGGCCATCAATTCTATTAATTATAGTTTCAATATAATTTTTCATTCAATCTACATTATTATGTTTTATTTTGTACACCTCATTTTTCAGAAATCCCCAAAAATAAAAATCTAGAGGTGTCATGTCTGGTGAACGAGGGGGCCACTTAACAGGACCATTTGTAGCAATCCATCTGTTTCCAAAATAGCCTCGCAGCAGTCGTTTTACGCCACTGACATTATGTGGTGGTTCTCCATCCATCTCCATCCTGCTGACGAGCCTCCAGATCAAGATCATCGAAAAACTCTTCCAACATTCTTGTTAATAAATTAATGTAACGGGGTCCGTTCAAAGAACCATGGTAGAAAAATTGACCGATAATTCTGCCTCTAAATAGACCACACCAAACATTAATACTAAATCGTCTTTGCGGATTGTGGGGATGGACTAGAAATGGATTATGTCTACTCCAATAATGAAAATTATTTCTATTATACATCCCACGATTTGAAAAATTAGCCTCATCGCTCCATATAATATTTCTATTGAAGTTTGGATCTTGTCTACATTTATTCATAGACCACCGACAAAACCCCAATCGTCTCTCAGGATCACCAGGTTCTAGTGTTTGCACTGGTCTTAACTTATAAGGAGAAATCTTATGTTTCTTCAGAATTCGTTGAATACCAGACAGTGGAACAGCTATTTCTCTAGATAAATCTCTGATGGAATTATTTGGATATACCTCAAAGTAGGATAAAACGTCAATTTCTGTATCTTCAGATATTACAAAACGTTTTTTAGTTCTCCTCTTCTCAAAAACTTTTTCATTGTTCCTGAATCGACGATGAAGCACAGCAAAAAAACGCCGATTAGGTAATTCACGATCGGGGAACGAATTGCTGTAGTGTTGGAGTGCTCTTACGCTATTTTTCTGGCAAACCAAGTAGGATTCTAACATATCACATTTTTCTTGATGGGAAAACGGCATTTCGAAAAATATTCGAACAGTAGTTGACAGTTACAATAATTTATGACATTGTCATGACATACTTGAGAATATTTGACAAATAGAATTTCAACAAAGTTTCAAGGCAACTTGATTGCTCATAATAATTATGTTTTATCGAATCAAACACATTTTTTCCAACCACATTCATATGACCCTCCAGTATTTTCTGTTCTGTACAAAAACGGCTTCAAAGTTATCATTACAGCAGACATATTTTGATTCACAAAATAAATGCGGCTAGCGGAATGGCTTTAAGATGGAAATTATCGTTTTGTACATTAATACCAAATAGCTCAGTGGTGTCAATTGAGTGGTGCGACATGATGATCACGGGTTTCACGAGTTCACATCCCAGCGCAATTTTTTCTTTTTACTGTCTTATTTTGCTATTAGTAACAAAATATTGTCATTCGTATAAGTACAAAAAATGGGTGTTTGAACAATCATGAGGTTTTATTCGCCAAAACAAAGAAATTTTTTGTACTAGTGAAAGAAATAAATATTTCCATATAAGTCGCTCATTTTCCACTTTAGGAAGAAAAGTGATATGAGCTTTGTTGTTGAGAATATTATTACGAATCGAAATGGATGAAAAAATATAGGGTGTTCCATTGAAAAAAATATCATTTTATGAAATATTATGACAACGCGACTGTCAATTTTTTTTTGTTTTCGGCATCGAGAAGGCCACTAAAAATGCTACCAGTTTGCCCATTTAACCGAAATCGTAGCATCAATAATAACGGAGTTGGCAATGGTGCCGACTTAATTTGGAACACCCTGTATATATATATATATATATATATATATATATATATATGGAAGTAAATGCTGATGAGCAAATTTCGTCTATGTTAACGAGAGGTTGAACACATTTGGAGACAATGCAATCTCCGCAGTTGGTTATGACAAGATCAAGTTTGCGATTGTTAATATTGGTTATAGAGTTATATTGTTGGGAATATTGAAGTCCCCTACCAATAGAATGTTCCCGTTTGTAACTGAATAATGGAGGAAATAAAAATTATAGGGTACACCTTAAGTAAGGCGGTTGCGCCTGTTGTCCAACCAGTGCCGGTTTTCGACTAGTTTCATACAAATCTAATGGAAATAAGAAACTATAAGCCAATATCAGTCATCTAAAATCTTCCCGATTTTCGACCACCACTTCTCAGAATTTTCGAGTCGTTTACTTGACAATTACATTATGAAATGCTTAAGGGTGCGTAGGCAGTCAGTGAGCAGATTACTAAAGACACGGAATAGTTTAAAATTTGTAGTGAACTGTGACTTCAGAAATAGCAAGTAAGTGATAAATTATCTTTCAATTACTTCATTTTTTGTGTGGTATGTCAAGTTTAATCTATCCTTCTTCCGAAAAACTATGTTTGGACCATGTTTACAATATTTTTCTATATAAAATGAAGTGGTCGCATATTAGGTATGTATATATGCGCTTTTCCCTTTCTCGACCACTTGGTCGAGAACCGGACAAACGGCACTTAGATTGTCTATCCCCTTTCATTTTACCAAATCTAAATACGGTTGAACTCTTCTAACACATTATTATTTTTCTGCCTTTTTTTTGCAGTGATTAATGGTGGTCAAAAAGTGTCCTCTTTTTCGACCAGTTGATTATATATGGTTTTTCATTGGATTTATGTAGGGGGTGGGTAGGTGGTAGATAATGTTCGATTTAAGCCAATTCCTTTTGTTTTTGAAATGCCATAAAAAAACAGATTAACGAAAATAAACCAAAAAAACTCACATTGAAGGGTAAACAAAAGGAAGTTTGTTTGATATAGCGATGATGTTTTACAAAGAGCTCTTATAGAAATTAGAGAGGAAAGGATGAGTATAAATAAAGCGAGTCAACAATTAAACGTCCCTAAAACTACTATTACAGACAGACAGGGCCGCCGAGAGCTATATGTTTCGGATAGCTATATGTTTCGGGCCCGCTTAAATATTGACCGTTTTAAATAATCATGGTAAACCTTTTACTTACCCATATTACTCCTGATAAAAAAAAAATAAAGGCTTGATGATCTGATCATTAAATGAAAATGCTTGAAAATCAAAATAAATATGTATTATATTAAAAATAAAAACAAGTAAAACAAAGACTGAGAGAGCTGCGCACGGAGCTGCGTTGCATTGTGTATACAAAGTCAGAATAGCCCGTTACGTTGTGAGACATACTTTATGGTTATACTTTGCACAACTTAGCGGTCCGAGCTCCGGGTTCCCCTTTGTGGCTCGGGCCCCGGGAATTTGTCCCGGCTTCCCCGCCCTCTCGTCAGGCCTGCAGACAGAATCAAGGGCAAATCAAACGAAAATAAACGGAAAACTGGACCTGAAGCCTTACTAGGTCGAGAAGTCGAAGGTAAAATTTAACAGTGGGTTATAAATATAGGCAAATGTGGTTTCCCTTAAAAAAAAAACTTTCAAAATACGCTCTTGAAGATTTGACAAAGAAAAATCCGATACTTTAAAATTTCCGGTCGAAGATCAGTTTGAGCAGACATCATTCAAAACTGACCAAGATCTTGATAGCTATCATTCAGACTCAGGAACTCTATGCAGAGTTCAGACTGAGAACAGAAAAATGAAACCTCTGACTGATGATCAATTACAGCCCAATCCTTGTATAAAATTCAAAAAATCATGCGATGCAGTATTAAATACCCCAATCTCCCATGTTGACAATCAGATCGAACCAATTCCTCATAAGTCAGATTCAGAAACATCGAATTCAGAGTTCTGACTGAAAACAAAAACCTCTAGCTGAAAACCAACTAAAACAAATATCTTTTGAAAGACACCTTCTTTTTCCAAAACCAATAAAAAAATCTGTTTGAAATCAAAAAAAATAAATTGCCCAGTGCGATTTCATCACAAGAATGGAGATCATATTATGCTAAGAAAGAAAATGAAAAGAAACCAAACGAAAAAGCCAAAGAAAATAAAGAAATGACGAAAAAGAATAAGAAGAGAAACACACAACAACCCTGTAGTGTCAGCAAAGAATAACGATAAAATAAAATATGCTGCTTGCCAAGAGGAACTGAGTGATGTTGAAGATGACGATGAAAAAAATATAGGGTGCGAGGTGTACAGAATTTTATGGAATTTCTTATGAAGAAGCTTCATTGAAAGATTATATTTTTTCCATGCGTTCCTAAGAACACATGAAACATATTTTATTTCTTGTTTCACTGATATATTTTAGTTTGTTGTATATTTCCATCTCATATATGAAAATTGCTTCAATTTGTATGTTAAGTTTTTTATGTTTCGAAGGTTTTATTAGAAATCAATTTATGTTTTTTATAAAGATCCCGTTTAATTAAAAGGTAGGTAATCAGATTAGAAAAGTTGTCTTCATCTCTTCCCAAAGATGGTCGAGGAGGGGCCTGTTGTTGACCCTCCAATAAAAAGCATGGTCGACAAACGGATCTGTTCTCGACCTTGTGGTCGAAAATAGGAATACTAATGGTCGAGTAGAAGTAGCAAGTGGTCGAAAACCGGTAAAAAATGACTTTCCTACTTATTTTTATTCTATAAAAGTTTCAGGGGATAAAAATATAATTATTCTTCTACCACGCCATTAAAAAATACCTATTGATTGGTTTTGTAACAAACTAACTTCGAAAGAAAATAGTTCACTGTAATTTATTGGCATTTGAATTTCGAATATCACTTAAATGGTCGAAAACCGGCGCAGTCACCCCACTTACCCTTACAGCTCAAGTACTTACCTTAATAGTGAGTTTATACAGCAAGTAAAATAAAATAAGAAATAAAATAAAGTAATTTAAAAAGTTAAAACTACACGACATCCATAACAGGTTTATACAGAAATAAAATAAAATAAGAAGTAATATAAAATAAGAAGTAAAATAAAAGATGGTTAACTTTTATCTTTTATTTTATTTTACTTGACAAGTTGTTAGGCATATGTACAGATTGAATAATTTAGACAAATTGACGAGATAGGATGATACATGACATGATATAGATAGCATCGTCATCATATTTTTGTTTTCATAACCGGAAAACGGTGTGTTCACTGGCATTTTTTTAAATTTTTTTTTGTCTTTGAATGATTAGATTTTATAATATTGGTAGTGTTGCCAACAATGGCTTATATTTTACTCAATAAACAATAAAGGGGACCAAATTTTCGAGTATTCATCATTGAAGTTTGAGGTAACAACATAAAATCCCAAATTTCGATTGACAGCTTTCTTACTTTTTACATTAATTTACTCAGCTCTATAAACACTCTGAAAATTATTACTTCTTATTTTACTTTATTTTATTTCTTATTTTATTTTACTTTCTGTATAAACTCACTTTTAGTCAATATCATTATTTTTGAACGTTCGTTCCTTTGTGCTCTTGATAGTGCTCACTATGTAGTCGAACGTTTCCGGCTGCATTCGAGCATACCCGTGGAATAATTTAGGATGATTACGTAGTTTTTCAGTTAGGTGAAGAAATTCACCATGCAATCCTCTTTCTAAGAAAACGGGATGTGCCGGTTGTGTTTGTCTCTGAATCGTTATGCTTGCAACACGAAATTTTAAGTATGAACTTTCTAATAACAACAATTTCTGCCGACGCGACATTACAGACAATCTATACACTGCGAAACTTCAAAACACACTAATCGCGTTTTCCGCAAGCCTCCATTCGCGTAACCCGCGTCGCCCACATCGCCCGCTGTTTGGTCGCTCAGGTAGGACAAGGCCTTAATGATATAAATATTGCCAAGTATTCAAAACTAAAAGTATTCCTCAAACGACATAAATAAGCTCCAGATAAACTACTTATATTTAGCGACAAAAGTAAGTTTTATATTTACATGTAAGGAACTTTTTTTAGTTGTACTAATTTATATTGTAGTTGAATTGAAAATTGATGATTTCACTGATTTGAGTTCCAGCTACTTTAGTAACAATACCAAATACTAAAACCAAAATTCATGCTTTTTGACAATTGTGCGATAATGATGCTGAAAATGAGAATTGAACTCTACCAGAAATTGTGAAACATGTTGCAGAAATCAATTTATTACCTGCAAAATCTGCAAAGGCAGACGAAAAATCATACTCCCAGTTTATGGATTGGAGAGACAAAAAAAAGTCTAATAACTTTTCAGAAAATGTGTTGATAGTCTATTTGATGGGTTATCTAAAAAAGTCTGTAAGTTTATGATCCCGCTATTCAATTTTGAAATCTACGTTATCTATTAAACATGTTTTTTTTGTATTGAGTGGTCATAGAAAAAGCAGTGTATGCAACTTACATTTAATGTCTATTAAGAAACTCGTTAAAGGCTCGTGTAGTATCATACTCGTGTTTTAATAGCTATCATTAAATACTCGTTCTATAATATACTATTATTACGGAGATGCCCGGAAATTCAAATATGTTGAAATATGATAGAGAACACTCTAATGAAATATGAGAATTCTGGTGACGGTATCGTACATTATCACCCATATCACCCGAATAAAAAAAGCTGTTGCTAACCCGCCCTCGAGAGCATTATTCAAAATATTTTTAAAACTTCACAGAATATGGACGATCGTGTAAGGATATAGGCTGTCCCAGCAATCAAATGTGTGTTATGGAAACTGATCCGTGCAGCTATTATCAAAGACAAGGAGAATGTGGATCGTGAGTATGTTCCTTGCGAATTGTAAAAAAATCAACATGTTTTTTTTTCCTAGATATCCAACTTGTAAAAGGGGTTCAAATTCTGCAGCAAGAACTTGTGCTACTTATGTTTGTCCTCCTACAAAAGTATGTAAAATGGATGGTGACACACCTAAATGCGTAGACGACCATAGCCAAGGTGAGTAGTAATTTCAAGTGTATATATTTTGGCGTCAATATATATATATATATATATATATATATATATATAGTGTAAAATCATGGATGCGACATCTATAATTTGCGGAGAGGTTTGTTTCAGGTTCCAGGAAGACCACAAGCCGTTCTGATGATTGGGAAACCATGAAACAGTGGATGGTGGGCTCCCTTGAAGTTGTTACAAAACTATCTTTCTTCTTTTATATATATATATATATATATAAATACATTTTCAATTCATTGTTCATGAAAAGAATGATATATATATAAATACATTTTCAATTCATTGTTCATGAAAAGAAAGAAAAGTGAAAATTGAGCATATGACTTTCAATATGTTCATGACCCATAGAAAAAAAATTTTACATTTTTTATTGAAATTTCATCAGTATTTCCATATCAATTCTCGTTTATCTTGTGGATTGGATTAATTGACGATATGCATCACAAAAATATCAAATAAACATCTAAAAATTACAAAAAATCATCAACATTGGGGTACATTGGGGTGTTTTTTCTACTCAACAGTCGATTAGAAATCTCCACGTCATAGCGTTGTTTATTTCCCCTTTCACTTTCCCTGAACGCAAAAATCACCGCTATGATTGATGTCTTTGATCATCAACTGTCGAATTGACATATTGAGGTTCTCCTCCAGAACACTTATTTTTATTTGAAACATATGGTTCCGTGATTCATTTAGCAAACACTAGCATTTTACTGTTGTACCCAGCCTGTAAAACTATCGTAAGATAAGGTTTATATAGAGTAAATTATCGACCCATTCCTTCATGTTCTTGAGAAGACAGAGCAGTATGGCTCTCATGAATTTTGCTTTAGTCTTCCATAGGTCCTAGGTGCAATCTATCTATGCAGTGATGGATTTAGGGCGGCATGATTTTAGAGGCGGCAAAATTTTCGGGCCGCCAAAATTTTATGTTTGGAAAATCCAAAAGTGCACGACTCATAATGCTCATTTACCTTTCAATAAAAAATATATTATTTTGCTGATTTATAAAATAGAGTGGACAAAAGGAAATTAATTATTGTGGATAATTTACGTAATTTTTATTTCAAATATTTCGCGGTATTTCCTTTACTCACTAAACCGAGCATCAGCTAGAATTATAACTCGCATGCGATTATTGAGATTTAAAAGCAGTTCGGGCGAGTGTATTTTACATGTTTACTTTAACGAAATGAGAGCGCTGCGGCGCTGGTTAACAGGAATTGGCAAGTTTGACTTTGTTTTGTTTTATCGTATAATTCGTATAAAACTACTACTAAAAGTCGAAGTCTTATTTTCAGTCTTACGAGTGCTCTTCATGTGTAGACAAACTAGACCGTAGACGCATTTTGGCAATTTTTTATTTTATAAAGACGTGCTCACAAGCATCTTGGGTACAAGATAAGGTTATTATGTATTTGTATGCAATATATAGGTTTGTATATGGTGAAATGTGCATATTCAAATTTCATATTAACTGAAAGCAATAGTGAACGCACCTATTACACTTGGAATTATTATTGTTGCTTTGAATACAATGCTTTGTTTTTATTTTTTCTAAACTTTAGAAAATTTCTGAAAATGTCCAGACACCTTTCCTAAATTTCTTGGGTCGAGAAATGAAAAATCGTTATAAATCTGTTCGTTTGTGCCTAACCTTTCTTGAAGACTAGTGACAGTTTGATTAATTATCGTTTTGTAAACTTCAGTTTCAAATTTCTTGTACTGATCAGGTTGGACAAAGTCATCAGCTAGTTTTCCAGAAATCTTTTTCTTATTGCGTTTTCTTGATTTTGGAAATTCGCTTTCTATGTCAACATCTGACAACTCGTCATTTTCAATTAAATATTTGTTAAATTTGTAGCACAGTTTTTTAAAATGTCGAAATTTTCATACATGTTTTTGATATTTTCTTAAGAGTTATTGACAATGTGGAAGGCCTGCATAAAATGTAAGCCCTCAATTTGTAAGTATTTAGGAGCTGGATCAAGAAATCCAAACAATTCGAGAAAAACGAATAACATTTATATGGTTTCATAATGACAAAAACTATTTAACAATTCTTCTGAGCAGGTCTTTGCATCATACTCCAGGTGAGTACTAAGATGGTTGCGGGCTTGTAGAGGGGTTGAGTACAGTTCATTATCTTGATTATGCACATTTCCGAATAAGGTCAATACGCTATTGTTCTTACTCTACCATCTAGTTTCTTGAATTATTTTAGGTGTTTATGAGAATTATTTCTTTCTTCAACAAACTGATCCCAAACTTGCATAGGCTTATAAGATTCAGAGATTCTTTTTAACAATCCGAAACATTTTTTATTTCAACATTACATTGGATGCTATCACTAATTACTAAATTGAACATGTATCCATAACACCAAGTGTTGACTGAATTTGGAGCTATATTTTTGATATGAGCCTGGAGGCCCCTATAATGACCCAACATATTAGATGCCCCGTCAAAATTGCACCCAATAATATTCTCTTCCTTCAAATTGTTGTTCTAAAACTTTCCTTAGAATCAAATGTAATGCTTCTCCGGTACGTTATTTAACGTCAAAAACAGCTAAAAGCCTTTCCTTGAGGTTTCCATCAAATACATATCTTACTATCAATGAGCATTGTTCCATTGCGCTAACGTCTTGTGTATAGCCCCCGAGACCCCCAAGCGGGGGGGTCAGAATACCGTATACGACTGTCTTTAGTGTAGTAGTGATGAGGATCTTCTCATTCCATAATTTTCCATATTCTTCAATAGCAACTTTTTTTTATTGTGTTGAATTAGATTTTAATATATTTTTTAAATAAGTTGTCGCAATTCTGAATTCTGGAAAGACTCGGCGGTGCTGAATATCGAAAAGAAAAGCTGAAGAATCTAAGAAAATAGATAATTTACTAAAGAAAACCCCAAAAATATCTAATTTTATGACAACAAGTTCAACAAAATCTCCTTATAATGACCAAAAACCATCATGTTCATCTGCCGTAAGTATTTTGTAATAATTATTGATAATTTTTATTTTAAAACGTTTTAATCTTAATAAAAAAAAATTGTTAAAAAATTCTATTTTTTCTAGGAATTCGAGGAAATACAATTTGATTAGAGCTGTGGTTTAAGGATTAATAGTGATCCTTTTTTATGGAACTTAAATGAAAAAATATGTCCAGTCTGAGGAATTCGGAAATCGCTCATAGTTTCTCAGCGTTTCTCGTCAATGATATCCCAATACCTTGGCTTCCGGTGCAAAGCGAAGGTGCATTTACTCGTCTTGGATATCAATATTGCTGTTCGGAGTCTTTCGAAAACTTTCCTCAATGGTCGGGAAATGTATCTGAAAATATTATCACATAGTGCAGATTTGATTTGACCACTGCAGCTCCTGAAATACTCTTTCGGCTACGTCTGAAAATATTTAGGAGGCAAATGGTAATTAATTGAATTCACACAGTCCAAAACCTGGCGTGACGAATGCTGTATTTTGCTTTGATCCCTTTTTTATCCCTACTTGCCAATAACCGCTGAATAAGTCGAGGGTAGAAATATGTATAATTTCATTCAACTTCTTGTTCCAATAGGGCTGGAGTACTATCTTATGATAGCCGCATCCAACATTTCTTCTACTTGATGTTCGATTATTTTCCTTTCTTTGGGAGGAACTTCGTAGGGTTTACTACTTTGAAGGATATATATGTTATAATAACTTAATTTTATGTTGTACAATATCGTGGATTCCATCGCTAAAATATCCTTGAAATTATCAATGAGATTCTCAATTCCCATTTTAACCTGTACTTTGAGGTCGGTTCCCAATTTATAACATTTTTCAACAATTTTAGTTTTTCTTTCTTTGTGTGAATTGTGTATAAATTCCTCTTCTTCTTCCAAGAAACCCAACGTTGTACTTTCGAAGATAACCTACCCAATTCTTGAAATATTCTTGAATTTTTCAGTCTAATTTTCCAATATTTTCGAAAGCTCCATATAAACTAAACTCCTTTCAGTCAGATACTATTCTTTGAGTTCGATTTTTTTTGTCACTTCCTTTTAGTTTCTGGATGTCAACTTCGACAATTATTTTCTCTTGAGGTTCCAAACTACAATAATCCCTTGATTTAATTTATTTTTTCTATTATAGCTGTTATGTAGAAAACTGTATTCTTCCTCTTCAACCGAACTATGGTCGGTATTCATACCCTTATCCTCCCCATTTTTCCTATGAACCATTTGGCTTATATATTCTTTCAACTTCTCGAAATTTCTCCTTCGGATTCAATTTTCCAGCTTGACTTTTCGTTGGTTTTTTATTTATTGAGTAGGGATGTCTCTTCTTGTTTGACTTCCCATTCTACCAATTTAAATTTCTTCTGGTGTATCAATTTCCAAAACAATTTCTCCGTGATACATTTCTTCTATATAGATTGATCTTAGATATATCTCCCTATGTATTCCATTTTATTCTGATAATGTTTCCACTCATTTCCAAACCCCTTTGAAAACAAATTCTCTTCGTCATTTCAATATCCTAATTGACAAGAAAGTGTACTTTCAAATGATCCCTTGACTCAATTTGATAACTCTTGTCTCCAAGTTTGAAACCGATGTGTGTCTCTCAAAATCTCAAAAATACCATACCTAAAATTAGATCACAAGGTAGGTTTTTAATAACCGAAGCTTCACAATACGTTGACATTTTACCCAATTTCAAATTAATATTTGTAGTGCCCAAAAATAGTACTCTGAAACGACTTGCTGTCTGTACATTTTGCGAATACCGTAATTTTTGGAAATTTCCAACGAATTGACGTGACTTTATATTCTGATCAGACCCGTATCCTAAATTATGGTTGTCTTCTTATCATTAACAAGTCCATTTATTCTAAGAACGCCAGTTTCCGACAGAATTTGTGTGTTTGTTGTATCCACATGTTCTAGGACACCTGCTTAAATCAACCGCAAATACTTGATCTTGCAGTGGAAGCGGCACGCTTCTTGGACGCAATTTATTCAGTGTGACATCATCAATGTCCTTTGATATGTCCCAAACTATCTTCGAAAATTTCTGTAATTTTTTTCAGAAACCTGTCGAATAATGTTTCCTTGAAGATTCTTCCTACCCCCTATTTATATATTCCTTTGATTCAATGATGATCTTGTGCATCAAATATTTTTGCACCAGACGGTAGGTTCAAGGCTAAATACAATTCAAGCCAAGAAATGGAATGTCCTTTTATTGAGTGGCGTATATAGGCATTTTCAAAAGGCCGTACTTATTCGACGGATATTTATACAATATGCATTGGTTTCTCACCATAGGCTATTTCAAAAGCGGTGTTTTATCTACTTTCTTCAAAATTGATTTTCTATCACAGCATGGATCGTAAAGCATATCAATATCATGTGTATTTATTCGAACAGATACATAATTGCAACAAAAAATAATAAATAAAACTTTTATTTTGAAGATTTGCATTGCACGTGTGAGTCGTAGTCGTAGAAAAATGGCGGGAATTGCCTTTGGCTAAAACCAAATTATCATACTCGTGGGAAATGAGTAGAACTCCGTGCCCGTTGAACAATATACTGTTCATCATTTGAATGTCACGCAAATTTCACTCAATTCCTTAAAAAACCATTACTCAGAAAAAAATCCCTGGATAGATTGAGAAACATCCGAGAGCTATATGGCTACAAAATTTGTAATACACAAATTGCCATAACATTAGGACACAATATTCATAAAATATACCGCAAATTGGGCACAAAATTTATATTATAAGTATTCAACAGCAAACATTTCAGGCATGTGTCAATAGGTTGACGAACCTCAAGTGCATGACAGTTATATTATATAAGGTGCATTTTGATACAATTCAGTGCTCATCCAAAACACACAAATGATGAGGATGTCTGGAGAAACTTGAAATGTATTACCTGTTTACATTCGTTGGAATGATTATGGATACTATGTATGGCAATCATGTGAACTAAAATATAAAACATCAATCAAAACAGGCCAATGAGCTTTCAGTAAACTTTCGTAAATTTTGTTTGTTCTACATCAAACAGTTCAGGAAACAGTGGGAACCATTTACTTTGACCATGTATCATTTCATTTTTCAGTGGGGCTTGTTGGATATGACACGCAGAGTCAAAATGCACTTGGTCAACAACATTCAGACGGATCCCGACTGGGTCAAACTAGTGGAAATTTATATCCTAGTGTCCCCAAAGGAGAAACTACCCCAAGGCCTAACATCTTCCGACCCCCTTCGGGAGCAGGTTACCAAGGTGGTCAAATAGGATCTGGATATCCAGGACAACTCAATAGAGGTGGTTATCCGCAACAATCGGGAAATCCCATTCAAGGAGGTTATCCTCAACAGGGATATCCTCAAACCGGTTACCCACAAGGTGAGTGACCCGCATTTCAAGGCGGCAGTTGGAATTACGCACCAAATGGAGAGTTAGGTCATGATAATTACATCGCACAAATAATAATCAATGGAAAAAATAAAAAATTCTCATTGATGGATATTATTATGTGGAGTTAGCCAATTTACAATTAGATTTTTCATTTGACCAAATGAATTTGAAATGATCTATTAGAAATTCCATAATATCCCCCAAATATTGGAAAAAATTCATAACATACCACAAGTGAGTTCTCAAAACGATCTTATTTTAGAGAAATTTAAAAAAAGGGTATGTTTATCTTCAAATTTATGCTGTTATTGTTTGGTCCCAAATTCAATATAATTGCCATTTGGCATTCAGAATTTTCCATCTGAAATCCGTAATTAGCGACCTTGGAAATCCCCAGATATCGATATTGAGGCAAATCGGACCGAATTTACTTAGCATTTCCTGTTGCCACAGAAACCATGTACACATGCCAAGTTAATCAGACATACTTATAAAGATTAGTGTAATTCTCAAATTGCAAGACTCCATTACATACCTAGAGTTTCAGGGGCAGGCAATATAAAGCTTGTAAAAATCAGTATGCTCCAGAGCTTTGACGGTCGGGTGTGCCCGGAAATATACAGTGTGACCCATTTAAAATGGAACCACCCCTGTAGAATACACATTTTTCAGTCATTCTCAAATATTTTATTTTAATATTGAGCATTAAAAACCGTATCTTGACACAAATTTTCATAACTTTAGTTTCATTTCCAAGGCACTCTATGGTTTTCTTTCTTCGTCAAAAACGGCAAAAGTTTATTAGGCCATTTTTGTTTTGAAATTTGACTACACCACTCGATTCGTAGTCGTTATAAATGAAAACCATGGAAATTTCATAAAAAAATATTGGTTAATATTAAAATTTATTACAAATTATTCATTCATTTTCGAATTGTTTTACAAGCATTTTCAGTCTGAGAACGGGCAACTGATTAAGATTTCCAGAATAAGAAGATAAATGAGGCCACTGAATATTGGAACAATTAAATATTCAATGCCTATGAACATGATACATCAAATAAATATGTGATTCAGAGGATATATTTTTTAGGAACCGTTGTTTTTTAGTCTTTTTCAGGAGTTATATTTTAATTAATATACAACATATTTTAGGTCAAGGGCCAGGAGGTTATCAGCAGTATCCAGGAGGATATCCACAAGGAGCCAATTATCCACAAGGAGCCAATTACCCACAAGGAGGTTACCAACAAAGTTACGGACGCCCAGCCGGATCATCGGGAAATTCGTTTACCGATCAGATTACCAATTCTCTCAAATCAATAGGTACAGATATACTGAAAAATGCATTTTCTGGACGAAACTAAAAAATATGTATGATGAACATACATTTCATTCTGACACATCGTATATTGCGTATATGAAATGTCGAAAACAAAAATTCAATCTGAGTTTCCACTGGTAGATTTGAACAGTTCTTAAGTGTTTCGATATTTTCTATTTTGTCACCTTTGTGCCAAAGTATAATCAATCCCTATCAAATTTTCACTTGGAAGAGTTTTTTCAACTGGAAAGTAATAAGTACCGATATTACCATAATCTAATCCCGAAATGATGAATGGGTTAAATCAAAGTCAGCAAATTCATTGCATTTCCAATAAATTGGAATATAAAAAAAACTACAGAAATATTAATTTTCTACCCTAACCAGAGAGCACAAAATATTTCTATCGTTTGAGAATTTTAAATGTAATAGAAGGAGCGCCCTTTGAGAATGTGTAATATTTTAATTATCGGGATTCATCTATCAAGATCATTCAAATGGATTAATACTGGAATACCCTTCACATAATATCATAGTGTAATTCAAATAATTATTATATTTTCAAAACATGGAGAATAATCGATGAAAATAACAATAATATTCCTGGAACATGAACCCAACTAATGGGAATATTTTAAATCAAATGAATAAATAGGTATATCACATTATTAGTTGATGATGTTGAAAACATTGGGAATATTCCCACATCAATTTTCTAGTGAGTTGGATGTCTATAGAATATGGGATTAACCTAACCTAACCTAACCTGGCTCTGGCCAGGGTTTTCTATGCTTTTCCTCGTCATATTCGAAAGAATAGAAGGAATCGAGAAGCCAGAGTTTTTCTCTGACCCAAAACACTAAAATATAAATGTATTATTTTTACAAATCAGAGGAATTATTTACATGGGGTCATCTTGAGGGCTCTAGGGAAACTCTCTTTAGGCCCGATGCTAATCATACCTTAAACACATTACAGTGATAGGTACAATATAGGTATTAAATAAATCGTATTCATTTTATTACCTCTTGGCCACCTAATGGTATTCTAATGAGTTTGTCTGTTATGGCAGGAGTATTATATTATTCTAATGTTCTTACTGCAGGTTATATTGAATCTCAGAATAATCCATGGAAATACCACTGGAAAATTCCCGAATGAGATTCGGGAATCACCCTAGAATATACTATAAATATCATGCATCATTTATTCTTCTTCAGGAGAAACAATCCCAGAGAATATCATGATTATATTTTGAAGGGTCCGAATTATTCTTGGAATATTTGGATTCTCGGATGGATTTAATGGAGTCTCTCTAAATCACCGATTAGAATAATGATGGAATCATTCAATCTGTCTATGAAATATTTTCAGTAAAATCAGGTATTTCGACTACTATGGATTTCTGTGAAATTATCATAGTATCAAACAAAATTACTAACAGAATAGTATAAACGATAAAACCTAAAAGCCTGATATATAATTTTCGGAACTATTATTACACACAAACTAAATTATCAGCAGAAATAAGTGATATTTTTTCTAGTGTTATTTTAGAGTTCTTATTATTAAATATGAAAAATAAAGAGGATAAAATACGAAGCTACTAAACTTGTCAATCATTATTATCACAAATTGTTTTTGTTATGAAAAATGTTGATATTTTTTGAAAGCTGCCTTATTGAATTTAAAAAAGTTTTGAGTTTTTGATCTATTTTTGAATAATACGGTATTATAAAATTTGAATGGTGAATATTAATTTGTATGAAATATTGGATAAGCTCATGTGCATCAAAATAGATGCATGACTACTGATAGTGACACAACTAGAGCCTATTGTGATATCCGGCGGCCCCAAGATGGAGGACGAGTTTTGTGATTATGGTCCGATTCGATTCAAAATTGGTGTACGGGGGTTTTCGGGGTCGGAGATTATGATTTTTTGTCTAAATTCATAAATTCACGATGGCGGCTCCAAGATGGCGGACGAGTTTTGTGATTATGGTCCGATTCGATTCAAAATTGGTATGTGGGGGTTTTCAGGGTCGGAGATCATGAAATTTTGTATTTCGAAATGGCGGCTCCAAGATGGAGGACGAGTTTTGTGATTATGGTCTAATTCGATTCAAAATTGGTATGCGGGGGTTTTCGGGGTCGGAGATTATGATTTTTTTGTCTAAATTCATAAATTCAAGATATAAATATATATATATATATATATATATATATATATATATATATATATAGAGAGAGAGAGAGAGAGAGAGAGAGAGAGAGTGGTGGCAGAGGCTCCCAGGCAAGCATATCTTTCGCTACCGCAGAGCCGTCGAATCTTTCCAGCCTGCTGAGTCTTTGGCCACCATACCACCTAACCATATATAATTATGGGTCTGATTATCCTGATGTATAGCCATATGGTCATTTTATATTGCAGCTCCTAGTTTTTCCATAGATTTTTTATCATCTCCCTCACAACAAAACACATCACAAAATATTTTGAGGCATTGAAAAATATTTCATTTCCTAGAAGTAATTTACTCTCAAATGCAATTTTTGAGAGATTTTGTTGGAAATATTCCAAAATTACTTGGGTTTCAAAATGGGTTTCACTGAAAAGTTTTCATAGATATAGCCCAAAAATTACTTTCGCCACAGTAAAGGGTGATACATACTAAAGGGAGCTTCTACTATTATATTCATTTCATTTTCTCTCATTTCTGTTCGTGAATAAATATGGATGTTATAAATTCACAGAAAAGTTGAAAATACTTTCGAACTATGCTCTGTTCAACAAAATAATGGCAAGAGTAACGCAAGTGTAGGTGGAGATGTCCTGCTAGTGAAAATACTGAAATGAAAAAGTTAGCTATCAAAATATCCAAAGGTGGGGTTCTGTAAATTGAAATAAATTTAAAATGTGTTCATCAGTAATCTATATTTCACAGTTCATATTATCCAGTTCAAAGAATCATGAATTACTTATATTATTTGAAATCATCTTACCACAGCTAAATGAACGATACTGGACTAGAAGTAGGCAAGAGAGAAAATTATATATTTCGTGTGACAGGCATAGTTCTGACGAGTTTTTGTACATCTCAGTTGACGGAAGTTTTTTCAAGGCTCGATACTCTCTGGTTAGACAAGACCATTTGTTTTCCTGCACACTAATACTTATAAATTCTATTGCAACATTAAACAAGAAATAGTTCCCTGTGTGCCATTCTCAGGCCTTTTCTACCTGCACACAGGCATGACAAAAGTTATTGTTCATATAAAATCCAAATCAGGATGAAAGTTATAATAATTTTATTCAGGCAAAATAAATGGTTACTTATCCAGACCTCTCAATACAATATTTCCAGTGGTGTGGAAATATCATCATATGATATGGTGTCAACCAAAATAAAAATCCATATTATTTCGGATTAATGTGTTTGATTATATATTATTTGGGAATATCATTAAAAAATCCCCATAATTAATATTTTCTTTTTTTTCCAGGGCTATTCTGTATTGTATCGAAATGTTTAATTTCGAAAATGTATGGAGTGTGAACAAAATGTTAAGATTATACTTCTTGGCAAAGATCATTTTATGATTTTTTTTCCTTATGGTATACGGTTATAATAAATCTCACTTCTCAGACTACTATTTTATATCAGTTTAGTCATTGGTAAGTACAGCAATAAGTGGTATTTTGCTTCATTCTGCCTTGCTTATTGTGGTGAATAGTTTTTATTTGCACTCTTCTTACATCCTAACAGAATAGCCCTTTTCTGTACGCTTTCAATGTAAATAGTTTTGCTCACATCTAACAGGTTTTGGATCACCTATATATTTTTTTCCTGGTGAAATTTCGAAAACTCATTTATAATAGTTTATTTTTCAAGGTGGATATTTGAAAAAAATTGGATAAACTGGCACCATGTGAGATATCGTCAAATCCAACAAATTGACTAAAAATATTATCTGTAATTACATTAGTTTTTAATAAAGCTATATTTTCATTTCATTTTCAATGTAAACAATGTCCAAATAAATTAATCTTCATATTCTTCTGTTGAATCTATTATATTATCAATGGGAATTTAATGAAACCTTGTATTCCATTTGAGATAAATATACAGTGGAATACCAGTCGATATTTCATTTTGTTCCTGAACATGGATGTGCTAATATTAGAAACTCGGTCTAATAATTCATCATCATCCGTTAATGTATCAGATACACTTTACCTGACTTTGGTTAACACTCTGATGTTGGTGTTATTGAGCAGTTTGATTCATTGATAGTTATCACACACAGGAAAAAATTTCTAGTTTTTACCCGACTACGGTGAAGCAAAAAGGAGGGTTATGATTTTGACCGGAATGTATGTGAGTATGTATGTATGTATGTATATGTGTTCATCTGTTCCCTCATAACTTCTAAACTACTTTTCATAATTTGACAAATGAGGTAACGTCACATTAAAATGAATATGGCGCCCTCTAGAGGACATAAAGTCATGAACTAAAAAAAAATTATTGATGCCGTGGTTGGTATCAAATGAAAAGGCTTAATTAGCACATTTCCAAAATATATATATATATATATATATTGTTAGCTGTTGCTCGTGGCTTTGCTTGCATGCACCCGATAAAAAGATCGACTCAGATGTGAGCCAAAGATATTTTCTCTCCAAACCTACCCGAAATACATATATAAAAAATACGTTTTTTATTATGGGCAATGGTGGTACACATGTTAAAATTATATTGAAAAAAAACCGTGTGTATTAATAATGACATAAGCTGAGGGTACCTCCACGCGGTATATTACCTAGTTACATGTAAAACAATAAAATCTAAACAAAGAAAAATGTTGAGCAGCTCTGCAAATACTTCATCACGAAATCATAACCCCAAAGTAATTCAAATAAAAAGTAAGTTCAAACCCGACTGGTGGAAAGTCACGCTCTAAAAAGTATGAAATAAAAATAAGTTCAAAAACTGAACCCGACTACTGAAAAATCACACTCTAAAAAGTATGAAATAAAAATAAGTTCAAAAACTAAAACCCAACTACTGAAAAATCACGCTTTAAAAAGTATGAAACAAGAAAATATTCTGATCTGAAATTGTTTATCATCTATCAAATAAACAACTTACACGTAATATAATTTTAATGTATTTAATACATATTCATAGTGATGCTCAGAGGATACCCGTAGTCATGTGCCACTTTGCCCTAAAGCTTATGATCGCTTACTACTGTTAGAATGTATTGTTTTGTTAGGGTGGGTGGCATAGGACCACGGCTATCCTCTGAACATCACTATGAATATGTATTAAATACATTAAAATATATTAGGTGTGAGTTATTTATTTGATAGATGATAAATATTGAATAGTTTGTACATAACAATTTCAGATCAGAATATTTCCTTGATTCATACTTTTCAAAGCGTGATTTCTCAGTAGTCGGGTTTTAGTTTTCGAACTTATTTTTTAGGGAGCCTGGTTCACACTTTAATAAAGTTAAAAATACTAGTACTTAGAAACTTTAATTCACGCTTCAATAACAACAAATATTTTGGTTAAATATGCTCATCATTTAAATATGCTCATCATTAATTTATTTATTTCATTAAATTATATGACAATTTCTAAAGTATATCTCGCCTGTCCTCCATATTTCATATCAAAATTGCAGTATAATACCCAATAACTAAACTCATTTGCATCTTTTCATATCTAGCAATTATTAAAAAAAAAATAGATTTTCAGAGTTACCTTTCACAAAGCTGGAATAATAGTGAGGGCATTAAAAAATAATTTAATAGGTTTATCTAAATATCAGTCCGACAATTCGAAGGTTGGAAACTTCTTCCATGGTTGCTAACATATTTTTTTCTGTATGTGAATTAGAGAACACAAATCTAACTATTTTCCTTTCAATCTGATATATTCAATAAAGAACTTTCATTAACATTCAATATCAAAATGTGATGGCATAAATATTCAGAAAGGTGCTTATAATGAAAGGTTTATTTCACAAAAATTCATACTGCATACTGCAGGTAGTTAGTAAGATCCGGTCGAAGGCCAGCACAATGTTTAGCTCAAAATGGTTCTTTTCGCTTGGATATTGAATAAAAACTTGCTTTTAATTTGAAGTTATATATTCATCGTTCTATTCTCATCTTTCAACAACAAACTTAATATCGATAGCAACTATCAAAAAATCATAAAAAAGACACAATACATCATCAAAAATATGCAGAGTGAATTAAAATCCAACATCCGCCACTCAAATATATTCTTCTTAAAAATCCACTGGACATAGTTTCACAACACGTCGACGATAAATACTGTTCTTGACTTGGACGTCGACCACTCGGACCATGCCATCTTTTCCTGGAAAAACATCAACAATTTTTCCCAAAGGCCAATTGTTTCCCTAACAACACAAGTACATCCCAGGGACGTCCTTCATTTGCTACTTGGACGTCCCTGGGATATCCTTTGTCAGGACATGGTACATACTAGGGACGTCCCAGGGACATCTACTTTCCACCGAAAAGGACATCCAAGGGATGTCCTTTTGGTACGTCCCAGGGATGTACCAATTCCCGGCAATGGACACCAAAGGGGCACCCAAGGGATGTCCCAGGGATATCCCTAGGATATATGGTACATCTCCTGGACGTCCTCGAATGTCCTTTTCTTTCATTCATTTAATTTGAAAAATTTCAAGGTAAATATGGAAAAAATTAAATCTAAAGATTCTCAACACAAAACGGGTTTAATTCAGAAATTCATATTGTGTTAAAATATGATAAAAAAACGACAAACAAAAACTCATTCTATAAATATATAAATTCATATAACAAATAAACAAAAAAAGACTAGGTGAATCAGTTGAAAATTGTACATATATTAGGGTGTTGCATTTATTGCAGGCATTGCATCATGTTTTTCTCTCTGGCTTCTCTCCTTGGTCCTCCTAAAAAACTTCTGCAGAGCCTCCTCAATCTGTTTTTTATTGCCAATGGCTTCAGAAGATCCTGTAACAAAGATATTATTGCAGGTGGAATTGAATTGACAATGAAAAAAATTACTAATACAGATAACATGTTATAGCTTTTTTGGGATTTACAATAATAGATAAAAATACTCACCAATTATTATTGCTGCACGTGTTATGTTGTGTTTCAAGGCCCATTCAGTTAACTTTAAATTTATTTTATGAATGGAAGTTCCCGACAGGATAATTTTGAACTAGGTCTTCTCTTGATGTAGGGCTCAATTCTCCAAGGGAAGAACCATCTGACAAATTTTCAGAACTTGATTCACATTGATCAACTTCAGGAATATTTTATCTGAACCTGTAGAAAGTAATGTTTTATGCATATCATAATTTACAGCCATTAATCGATTAGTAGAAGGCCCACTACAAGCCTCTCAAGATTCTTCATTTTCTCTTCCTGTCCTTTTATAATATTTACTCAGTGTATTTTTTCTCTCAAGCCTTGAGGATACCTTCCTCCTACGATCCATTATATTAATATGTACCTATAATAGATTAATGAATATACTATAAACATACTTAATATTCAGAATCGAATAACCATATTATTGGAACAATCAAGTCTTCGATCCAAAAGATTACATTGAATATTTTGATAATTGTTTCACCAACCTTAAACTCAACTTATTATTTCAATTTTTCGACGATATATACAACACTATAACTGATAAAATACTTCAAATGCTCACAAAAATCGTCAAACACAAAAGGATGCCGCTAATCTTCTCACATCGAACAAAGAAAAATTAGAAAAGCAGGGGTGGGCTTACTTGAGACCGGAAATTTTTCCCCAGATTCTGGGGAAATTTTATACCTGAGGCGCAGGGCAATTTCCCCAGATTCTACGACTTTTTAAAAGGGTGAAAAATGGCAACAGCGCATGTGAGTGGCAACGTTGGCGGGTCGATTGGTGACGGCATGTATACTTCAACGGTCGTTGGTGGGTTCATGACGGAGTGGCCGCAGACGGCGGTGGAGGTTTAGTGGCGGATTCGGGGATTGATTCTGCTAGTGGCTGCGTATGTCGCTGAAACAGTGGTGCGTGGCATAGGTGTGTTGGTCCGTGTCTGTGGGCCCTTGGGAGTATTTGGGGGTTGGCCCACCCGGGAACGTGTTCGTGACGGAATCCTGGCGGAGTTGGTAGACGTCATAGGTCAGAATGGTAACGGCAGACTTCGAAACACCGGTGATCCATAGCCAAAAGCCTCCTTCAAAGATACGGTTGGCAGAGGGCCGTAGACTTCAAAGATATGGTTGGCGGCAACGGGAATGTCCATGGCCCGTGACGGAATGGCCGCATACTTACACGGTCTGGCCTGGAACGGGGTGAAAAGACACCGCCAAACGGCCTGTGCTGAGATAAGGCGTTCGGTTTGGCGACGGAATGTGGACGTCAACGGCTGAATTTCGGCGATTGGTCCAGCTAGTGGGGTGCAAACGGCCATATTTGGGTTGAGTTGGGTTGGTTGGGTTGTGTCGGGTGGAGTTGGTCAACCGTGACGTTGGCCCAAAGGGACATGTGAGGGTTGGACCGTGGCTTTGGCCCGTGGGGTTTATGGCGCAGTATGACACATTTCGCTCGTTATTCTGGGGAAGTATTGTGTATCGAAAACGACTAGAATGGCGCAGTATGGCGCAGTATTGTCTATCGAAAACGACTAGAATGGCGCAGTATGGCGCAGTATGACACATACCGCTCGTTAGTATGACGCAGTATTGTGTATCGAAAACGACTAGAATGGCGCAGTATGACACATACCGTTCGTTAGTATGGCGCAGTATGACACATATCGCTCGTTAGTATGGCGCAGTATGGCGTAGTATTGTGTATCGAAAACGACTAGAATGGCGCAGTATGGGCAGTATTGTGTATCGAAAACGACGGAATGGCGCAGTATTGTGTATCGAAAACGACTAGAATGGCGCAGTATGACACACACTGCTCGTTGGTATGGCGCAGTATGGCACAGTATTGTCTATCGAAAACGTCTAGAATGGCGCAGTATGGCGCAGTATTGTCTATCGAAAACGACGAGAATGGCCTTGTATGTGCAGTTTGCTATACATAGGGCTATCAACGAAATAAATTCAGTATTCAACGTGACTATGGCCCGTGGGAAATTTGGAGATTGGTCCGTGGGTAAATTTGGGGTTGGCCCACCGTGGCGTTGGCCCGTGGAAAAATTTGGGGTAGGTTCAGCCAGTGGGGTGCGGATGCAAGGTCCTAAAAATTGGGGGTTGGCCCATCTCATAGGAGCTCCTTTCGGACAAGAGAGAGAGAGAGAGAGAAAGAGAGAGATATGAGAGCGTAAAGATAGACAGGGTGTTTCATTGACAACTGAAAGAGAAAAAACATGGCCGACATAATTCGAGGAAAAAACATAGCCGTCTGTCATTGTGAAAAAACATGGCCGTCTGTCATCGGAAAAAACATGGCCGTCTGTCATCGAAAAAAACATGGCCGCTTTGAAAGAAAAAAACATGGCCGCTTTGAAAGAAAAAAACATGGCCGCCTGTCATTGGAAAGAACATGACCGCTTTGTAAAAGAAAAAAACATAATCACTGTGTAAGAAAAAACATAACCACTTCTCATTGGAGAGAGAAAAAACATGGCCGACATCATTCGAGAAAAAAAACATGGCCGCTTGTTATTGGAAAAAACATGGCCGCCTGTCATTGGAAAAAACATGGCCGTTTGTCATCGGAAAAAACATGGCCGCTTTGTAAAAGAAAAAAAACATGGCCGCTTTGAAAAAAAAAACATGCCTGTCATCGGAAAAAACATGGCTGCTTTGTAAAAGAAAAAAACATGGCCGCCTGTCGTTGAAAAAAAATGGCCGCATGTCGTTGAAAAAAAACATGGCCGCTTTGAAAAAACATGACCACCTGTTCAAAAAAACGGCCACTGTGTAAGAAAAAAACATGGCCGCTTGTCATTGGAAAAAACCTGGTTGACGGTCATTGGAAAGAAAAAAACAAAAATCAAATGTACAGAGTGGCTCAAATTACCATGAAATACATGAATTCATATACATTTTGTATACAGGGTGGACCAAAAAAAAAAGTCGATGTCTCCGATTCAGCTTATTTTCAACGAGGCAATGTGAATCGATGTACTTGAGCCATTTTGGCACTTGAAAATCGATAAAAAAATAAAAATCCAGTTTCCGTCCTATCATAGCAAGTGAGGTGTCAAATGAAAGGAGAACACCCATATAATCTAAATTCATCAAGCTCAGCCCTCCAACTTTATCGTAGAACAATAAATCGCTATTTGATAGCCTTAAATTACATGAAATAACAAAACCATTACTCAATTCGTATTGGACTTATCGAGGACAGTGCAAATTCATCAAAAACAAAAAATGTTAAAATTGAGGTTTCGAACCCACGACCGTCAAATCTCCAAAATTTGTTTGATTTTTTATTTGGATTGACCTAAGATAATAATTAAAATTTTCCGGTGTCAAAAGGGCAGTAGGAGCGAACTTCGTTATAATTGGGAGCACAACTTCGTGCGCATACTCTGAGAAGAGGAAATTCAATGTTCTATACGTATTATGGATCCGTTTCGATGTAATCGCGTCAAAACGTTAGGAATCAACGTAGGAGTACTCTAGAAGCTATGTACTTTTGGAAATTAAACTGTGATCAGGTCTACAAGTTATATAGGTATCGAAATATAAAACTTACTGGACTGATATATCATCATAGAATCAGGGTTCAGGAAAGTGGGTGATGTAAGCAGCGGATTTTCTGTGTAGTTCACAGCGACATTGAAACAATCACTTTTGAATTGAAAAAATAGAACACACTGGAGAATAAAGCACTGAAGAATAAGAAAATGTACTTACTTTTCGATAGATGAACCCAGACACGAAAAAGTGTTGATGAAGAGCACGAGTACACGGAGAGTCGGTTGAAGCGGTGATAAATAACTGGTGCGTTGGCGATTTGAAACGTTTTTCCCTCCGAACCGTCATGCCTACGTGACCGAGTGTTATCAGTATAGCCGGAAGCTATTTCCTGTTGTCGATGACGAGGAAAGTTATTATAAACAATGAGGAATCCGCACTTTCTGATAAGAAGTGTTATTTCCGGTGTTCACTGCCATATGAAATGAAATTCGGAATATATTAGAATTTTTCCAATTCTGAAAAATGGATTTTGTTCCGTCGCATATCGCTGTATCTCTTTCAATGATGAAATCAGCTTCCTAGACCTTTTCGGCATTGGAAAATGCATTCTAACCCACTACGTTATGATTTAGCCGCTGGTGTCACTGGGGGTTGGGGTGGATACATGCGCCGGGGGAGGCCATTTGGGTGACGTGTTATTGGTCAGGGGGGGACGATCATATTGGAGGTGGGCGTAGGGTAGCCACGCTATTGGTGGGTGAGGCGGACATATTGGGTTGGGTTGAGTTGGGTTGGTCGGACATGCTATTGGTTGCAGACAGCGGTAGGCTGGGTGCAGACTGCCATGTTGGAGGTGGACGTGCGTTGGGTAGGGCTGAATGCAGACGGCCATGTTGGATGTGGGTGCGGACGTTGGGTAGGCATGCTATTGGGTGAATTCAACATGAATGGCACTTGTCGTCGAGTTAAAACAGAAATGTCGACGTTTCGGATGTATCCGAATCATCGAAAAAGAAGCACTTCCGGTCTGTAAAAATAGAGATAGAAGAAAACTAATGCTCAATTCGGATAGGCCATATCGAACAGAGTCCAAATCCATCAAAATCCCATAAACCGGAAGTGATCACTGATTTCGATGCGATAAGGGAAATTTCAGTGTCAATCGATTCTTCTCGATGCCAAGAATCATAATTGCGTATTTTCCGATGGCAAAAGGGCACTAGGAGCTAACTTCGTTATGGGGTGAGATACAAAAGGGTGCGAGTACTCTATCAAGACAACTTTGACTGAAGAACATGAATATGAAAAGTTTGCATGTATATCATGCGGAGTTGAACAAAAAACGGGAAATGTCGAAACCTGGGTTCGAACCAGGGACCGCCAGATCTTCAGTCTATCGCTCTTCCAACTGAGCTATTTCGACCAATGAAACAATTTCTTGAAAATCACAATGAGTACCCGACAGGATCGAAAAAACAAGCATCCAGGGTGTCACATAGGCTGATATTGTCATCTTAAAGTAGGAACATGAATATATATTTTGAAGGCAGGATGTATAAAAAAAAAAGTCAACGGTACCGATTTCACATATTTATCAAAAAGCAGAAGGAAATATAAAAGCCATCGATGACTCTACAAATACATTCTACGAGGCATCATCCCCGGATTTACACAGCCGAAACATATACATGCTACAGATGTCTGATGAAACGGAGATCAATGCTGTATTCCAAACGAACACAGGAGCCAACTATTGGTCAGTTTATAGCCAATCTTACATCAAATTCAATAATACTTCAAATGACATTCAAAGTAGAGGGCGAATAAGTGACATTTTCCGAGGCGTACCGAATGACATCACAACGGTCTTCAGATACATCGATGGACACTATATTTCTTTCGTCGAGATACATATTACAAGTATAACGAATTCACCCGGAAAGTCTCAGCAGGACAATTCAACTGGAATTTATGCCCCACCGAAGGACTTTTACAGCAATTGAAGACTCTACTATCGAAAATTATATCTGTATATGATGATAAATAAATATGTTATTTGTACATCTGTTTTTCACATATGGGTATAAATAACCTCAAACCGCTGTTGAAAGAATGATGTCACTGTGACGTCAGTCCTCATGTTGATGTAATGTGAAAAAACCGATACAAACACACCGTTTTCCATGGCCAACCCCAGGAGGAGGTCTTACAAAAGACTGGAGGTGTGTGTGCGGCCTCGTTATGAAGGTTTAAACCTTCGGAATCCCCACTTGTTATCGTTATTAGGACGAATCGTACATATCGATAACTGATAGGCCTACCATTTGGAACAATAAAGATGATGGAGGAAACACTTAATGGAAAATTTTGCCTCTGTTCTATTTCAACAGCACGAATACAGACTTCCAAGTCAATGGAGGCGTTTCATCAATTCGTTGAAATTTTCGAAAGCACGAACTACGGTCTCTAATTTAATAAAGACGGTTCATTAATTCTTCGAAATTGGGAGACTTTTCAACAATTAAGAATGTCATCCAACATATTCACTGATTTTGTTCACCTCTCTGAGCAGATTGTCGTTGTCGGTGACGTCATCATTCATCTCAAATTGTGTTTGTGGTAACAAAGTTTGTGAAAATTGACCACACACATTACAAATTCTTATTAATTTTCATACCCAAAAGGTACAGAGCTGGGATCTGAGAGAAACTGTCTTTTTAGGGGTATTGGTTCGTGGACCTTGGACCTTTGCCTTTAGGCATCGGAACCGACGTTATCTCCAAACAGAAAGTTTCCGTATTGAGTCCTGTGGAATTTGATTGATATATGGCAGAAATTCTCTGCCACACATCATCAATTGTCACCTCCGATGCAGGCTTGAAACGCATTCACCCTAGCCCTCTGACAAAATCCTTGGAACAGAAAGTGAAACCAATCTGATCGGTTGGCTCCACTCCCTCCGTTCCTTTGAGAATAATTTGGGTGATTGCATCCCTCACCCACCCCACAGGCTCCGCACCCTTGGGTATATTCGCAATTTTGAACTCCACAGTTCTACCCTGGAGTCCAAAACGCCAACCGTGTCTTTGAAGTCTACAGTTGGTGTAAAGTACATGTAGAGTCTTTTTTTCAGTGGTCATATTACGCGTTCTGCCATACTTTGTAATCTTGTGTTATAGTGGAAATTTACAAGCAATAATCCATACGTTACCATGGTCACTCATTAAAAGGTGGTTTTGTACAGAAGTACTTCATATGCACTTCTTTTGCATGTATTCTTATGGGAGTAAAGCACACATTTTGATAAAATCGGGTGCCTTTTTGGGGAAATGAAAGCGTTCAGTCCTCCGGTCTAGCGTTTTACTTTATACATTGCACTGCTGATTTCAGTCTGTTTGTTCCAGATCATTGTGCGGTTCAGACCTGTCTTGTGGTGAACAAAAATTTTTGTAATGTCTTCATTGAAAAAATTCAACATTGTAAAAGATAATTTTAGAAAAATTCGACGTTTTGAACTCCAGGGTAGAACTGTGGAGTTCAAAATTGCGAATATACCCAAGGGTGCGGAGCCTGTGGGGTGGGTGAGGGATGCAATCACCCAAATTATTCTCAAAGGAACGGAGGGAGTGGAGCCAACCGATCAGATTGGTTTCACTTTCTGTTCCAAGGATTTTGTCAGAGGGCTAGGGTGAATGCGTTTCAAGCCTGCATCGGAGGTGACAATTGATGATGTGTGGCAGAGAATTTCTGCCATATATCAATCAAATTCCACAGGACTCAATACGGAAACTTTCTGTTTGGAGATAACGTCGGTTCCGATGCCTAAAGGCAAAGGTCCAAGGTCCACGAACCAACACCCCTAAAAAGACAGTTTCTCTCAGATCCCAGCTCTGTACCTTTTGGGTATGAAAATTAATAAGAATTTGTAATGTGTGTGGTCAATTTTCACAAACTTTGTTACCACAAACACAATTTGAGATGAATGATGACGTCACCGACAACGACAATCTGCTCAGAGAGGTGAACAAAATCAGTGAATATGTTGGATGACATTCTTAATTGTTGAAAAGTCTCCCAATTTCGAAGAATTAATGAACCGTCTTTATTAAATTAGAGACCGTAGTTCGTGCTTTCGAAAATTTCAACGAATTGATGAAACGCCTCCATTGACTTGGAAGTCTGTATTCGTGCTGTTGAAATAGAACAGAGGCAAAATTTTCCATTAAGTGTTTCCTCCATCATCTTTATTGTTCCAAATGGTAGGCCTATCAGTTATCGATATGTACGATTCGTCCTAAATAACGATAACAAGTGGGGATTCCGAAGGTTTAAACCTTCATAACGAGGCCGCACACACACCTCCAGTCTTTTGTAAGACCTCCTCCTGGGGTTGGCCATGGAAAACGGTGTGTTTGTATCGGTTTTTTCACATTACATCAACATGAGGACTGACGTCACAGTGACATCAGTCTTTCAACAGCGGTTTGAGGTTATTTATACCCATATGTGAAAAACAGATGTACAAATAACATATTTATTTATCATCATATACAGATATAATTTTCGATAGTAGAGTCTTCAATTGCTGTAAAAGTCCTTCGGTGGGGCATAAATTCCAGTTGAATTGTCCTGCTGAGACTTTCCGGGTGAATTCGTTATACTTGTAATATGTATCTCGACGAAAGAAATATAAGTGTCCATCGATGTATCTGAAGACCGTTGTGATGTCATTCGGTACGCCTCGGAAAATGTCACTTATTCGCCCTCTACTTTGAATGTCATTTGGGGTATTATTGAATTTGATGTAAGATTGGCTATAAACTGACCAATAGTTGGCTCCTGTGTTCGTTTGGAATACAGCATTGATCTCCGTTTCATCAGACATCTGTAGCATGTATATGTTTCGGCTGTGTAAATCCGGGGATGATGCCTCGTAGGATGTATTTGTAGAGTCATCGATGGCTTTTATATTTCCTTCTGCTTTTGATAAATATGTGAAATCGGTACCGTTGACTTTTTTTTTATACATCCTGCCTTCAAAATATATATTCATGTTCCTACTTTAAGATGACAATATCAGCCTATGTGACACCCTGGATGCTTGTTTTTTCGATCCTGTCGGGTACTCATTGTGATTTTCAAGAAATTGTTTCATTGGTCAAATAGCTCAGTTGGAAGAGCGATAGACTGAAGATCTGGCGGTCCCTGGTTCGAACCCAGGTTTCGACATTTCCCGTTTTTTGTTCAACTCCGCATGATATACATGCAAACTTTTCATATTCATGTTCTTCAGTCAAAGTTGTCTTGATAGAGTACTCGCACCCTTTTGTATCTCACCCCATAACGAAGTTAGCTCCTAGTCCCTTTTGCCATCGGAAAATACGCAATTATGATTCTTGGCATCGAGAAGAATCGATTGACACTGAAATTTCCCTTATCGCATCGAAATCAGTGATCACTTCCGGTTTATGGGATTTTGATGGATTTGGACTCTGTTCGATATGGCCTATCCGAATTGAGCATTAGTTTTCTTCTATCTCTATTTTTACAGACCGGAAGTGCTTCTTTTTCGATGATTCGGATACATCCGAAACGTCGACATTTCTGTTTTAACTCGACGACAAGTGCCATTCATGTTGAATTCACCCAATAGCATGCCTACCCAACGTCCGCACCCACATCCAACATGGCCGTCTGCATTCAGCCCTACCCAACGCACGTCCACCTCCAACATGGCGGTCTGCACCCAGCCTACCGCTGTCTGCAACCAATAGCATGTCCGACCAACCCAACTCAACCCAACCCAAATATGTCCGCCTGCACCCACCAATAGCGTGGCTACCCTACGCTCCACCTCCAATATGATCGTCTCCACCCCACTGACCAATAACACGTCACCCACAATGGCCTCCGACCCGGACACTAGCGCCCCCAGTGACACCAGCGGCTAAATCATAACGTAGTGGGTTAGAATGCATTTTCCAATGCCGAAAAGGTCTAGGAAGCTGATTTCATCATTGAAAGAGATACAGCGATATGCGACGGAACAAAATCCATTTTTCAGAATTGGAAAAATTCTAATATATTCCGAATTTCATTTCATATGGCAGTGAACACCGGAAATAACACTTCTTATCAGAAAGTGCGGATTCCTCATTGTTTATAATAACTTTCCTCGTCATCGACAACAGGAAATAGCTTCCGGCCATACTGATAACACTCGGTCACGTAGGCATGACGGTTCGGAGGGAAAAACGTTTCAAATCGCCAACGCACCAGTTATTTATCACCGCTTCAACCGACTCTCCGTGTACTCCGTGTACTCGTGCTCTTCATCAACACTTTTTCGTGTCTGGGTTCATCTATCGAAAAGTAAGTTCATTTTCTTATTCTTCAGTGCTTTATTCTCCAGTGTGTTCTATTTTTTCAATTCAAAAGTGATTGTTTCAATGTCGCTGTGAACTACACAGAAAATCCGCTGCTTACATCACCCACTTTCCTGAACCCTGATTCTATGATGATATATCAGTCCAGTAAGTTTTATATTTCGATACCTATATAACTTGTAGACCTGATCACAGTTTAGTTTCCAAAAGTACATAGCTTCTAGAGTACTCCTACGTTGATTCCTAACGTTTTGACGCGATTACATCGAAACGGATCCATAATACGTATAGAACATTGAATTTCCTCTTCTCAGAGTATGCGCACGAGGTTGTGCTCCCAATTATAACGAAGTTCGCTCCTACTGCCCTTTTGACACCGGAAAATGTTCAATTATGTATCTTGACATCGGTACGAATCCAATAATACCAAAATTATCGAAATCAAATTTTGGAGATTTGACGGTCGTGGGTTCGAAACCTCAATTTTAACATTTTTTGTTTTTGATGAATTTGCACTGTCCTCGATAAGTCCAATACGAATTGAGTAATGGTTTTGTTATTTCATGTAATTTAAGGCTATCAAATAGCGATTTATTGTTCTACGATAAAGTTGGAGGGCTGAGCTTGATGAATTTAGATTATATGGGTGTTCTTCTTTCATTTGACACCTTATTGCTATGATAGGACGGAAACTGGATTTTTTATTTTTTTTATCGATTTTCAAGTGCCAAAATGGCTCAAGTACATCGATTCACATTGCCTCGTTGAAAATAAGCTGAATCGGAGACATCGACTTTTTTTTTTGGTCCACCCTTGTATACAAAATGTATATGAATTCATGTATTTCATGGTAATTTGGCCTTTATTTGATTTTTGTTTTTTTCTTTCATGGTCCGGTTTTTTCCAATGACAAGCGGCCATGTTTTTTTCTTACACAGTGGCCTTTTTTTTTTTCGATGACAGGTGGTCATGTTTTTTTTTTCAAAGCGGCCATGTTTTTTCCGATGACAAACGCCATGTTCTTTCCAATGACAGGCGACCATGTTTTTTCCAATAACAAGCGGCCATGTTTTCTTTTCTCGAATGATGTCGGCCATGTTTTTTCTCTCTCCAATGAGAAGTGGTTATGTTTTTTCTTACACAGTGATTATGTTTTTTTCTTTTACAAAGCGGTCATGTTCTTTCCAATGACAGGCGGCCATGTTTTTTTCTTTCAAAGCGGCCATGTTTTTTTTTTTCTTTCAAAGCGGCCATGTTTTTTCCGATGACAGACGGTCATGTTTTTTCACAATGACAGACGGCTATGTTTTTTCCTCGAATTATGTCGGCCATGTTTTTTCTCTTTCAGTTGTCAATGAAACACCCTGTCTATCTTTACGCTCTCATATCTCTCTCTTTCTCTCTCTCTCTCTCTTGTCCGAAAGGAGCTCCTATGAGGTGGGCCAACCCCCAAATTTTAGGACCTTGCATCCGCACCCCACTGGCTGAACCTACCCCAAATTTTCCCACGGGCCAACGCCACGGTGGGCCAACCCCAAATTTACCCACGGACCAATCTCCAAATTTCCCACGGGCCATAGTCACGTTGAATACTGAATTTATTTCGTTGATAGCCCTATGTATAGCAAACTGCACATACAAGCCATTCTCGTCGTTTTCGATAGACAATACTGCGCCATACTGCGCCATTCTAGACGTTTTCGATAGACAATACTGCGCCATACCAACGAGCAGTGTGTGTCATACTGCGCCATTCTAGTCGTTTTCGATACACAATACTGCGCCATACTGCGCCATTCCAGTCGTTTTCGATACACAATACTGCACCATACTGCGCCATTCTAGTCGTTTTCGATTCACAATACTACGCCATACTAACGAGCGAAATGTGTCATACTGCGCCATAAACCCCAATTTGTCCACGGGCCAAAGTCACGGTGGGCCAATCCCCAAATTTCCCACGGGCCAAAGCCACGGTCCAACCCTCACATGTCCCTTTGGGCCAACGTCACGGTTGACCAACTCCACCCGACACAGCCCAACTCAACCCCAAATATGGCCGTTTGCACCCCACTAGCTGGACCAATCGCCGAAATTCAGCCGTTGACGTCCACATTCCGTCGCCAAACCGAACGCCTTATCTCAGCACAGGCCGTTTGGCGGTGTCTTTTCACCCCTTCCAGGCCAGACCGTGTAAGTATGCGGCCATTCCGTCACGGGCCATGGACATTCCCGTTGCCGCCAACCATATCTTTGAAGTCTACGGCCCTCTGCCAACCGTATCTTTGAAGGAGGCTTTTGGCTATGGATCACCGGTGTTTCGAAGTCTGCCGTTACCATTCTGACCTATGACGTCTACCAACTCCGCCAGGATTTCGTCACGGAACACGTTCCCGGGTGGGCCAACCCCCAAATACTCCCAAGGGCCCACAGACACGGACCAACACACCTATGCCACGCACCACTGTTTCAGCGACATACGCACCCACTAGCAGAATCAATCCCCGAATCCGCCACCAAACCTCCACCGCCGTCTGCGGCCACTCCGTCATGAACCCACCAACGACGTTGAAGTATACATTCCGTCACCAATCGACCCGCCAACGTTGCCACTCACATGCGCTGTTGCCATTTTTCACCCTTTTAAAAAGTCGTAGAATCTGGGGAAATTGCCCTGCGCCTCAGGTATAAAATTTCCACAGAATCTGGGGAAAAATTTCCGGTCTCAAGTAAGCCACCCCTGCTTAGAAACTTGCACATTATGCAAAATGCAAAGTGAGGTTAACATTGTTGACAGTTGCCAGATCACCATATTCAAACAATGTTGCCAAAGCCAAACAGGACAAAACCACAGAAACCGAAATGTAATTGTGTTTGGGATTTCTGTGTAATTTTTTGCTTGCGAAATGGTCACTTCCCAGAAATTTCTGAGATGTATTTCCATTTTCTTCATAGTTATTTTCGAGAAGAAAAACAAACATTTTCAAAACAAAATAACAACTTTGAATTTTTAATGAACATTTTGATGGTTTTCGATTCTTATATATGAGAATGGATATCAGAAATACCAGGGACATGAATGGGACAACCTATGGATATACCAGATGGGACATCTCCTGAATGTCCCAATCATGTCCTTGTACCGCGGTACATAGAAAGTACATAACTAAGACGTCCTTGTGTTGTTAAGGTTCTTGAAAGTTTGTTATCCATCACCACCACCAGGTCATTTTTCTTCAAACTCGTCTTCTTTTCTAACCACTCCGATTGCTCGATGAGAGTTGGCAAGTTTTCCCGAATCCATCGATTCCAAAAAGATTCTGACAATTGTTGAGAAAATTGCCATTGTTTTTTTCCTTTTCTCGTAGTAATGGGTGGCTTGGCAATACTTGAAGTTCCAATAAGGAAATGGTTGGGTGTATAACAAGAGAATTATTGTAATAGAATGCCCAGACTATTCAGTGAAGAGCGGTGTGGAGTTCTTTGGACAGCCTTGCTAGTTTCAAATTCATTCATGTTTCAAGCAAAGGTTTTTAAAAAATTGTTAATTAGAATGGACGCCAGAATTTTTTGTTAAATTAGAATAAAAATTCAAACTTCCTAGCCGATAATAATTGCAAATCAAATACTGTTTCCATCTGTAAATCACTACAACAATAAAACAAATACCAAACTTATATTAGTCTATTAACAAATGTACAAGAATTTTTTGCAGTATAACAAATATTTAGCAAAGAGTATTGCTGAACCTGTCGGTTTTATCGACGACGATGTACCTCTGATTGAATACTGTGTAGCTCGTAGCTAGACTTCACGTAGTCGTGTGGCTCGCAATCAGGGGGTACCTATGGCTGCTGGGCGACCGATCAGGTGGAACATACAAGCATCAGCTTCTTGTCCCTGGAATGATTGTTCTCAGCAATACAACATGAAAAAACAATATTGTTTGTGTCGGAATTTGTTTTTACTAAAAATTCAATTTCTTGGAATTTCTCAGTGCACTCTTCAACGCACAGTTGTTACAGATGAGTGTAATCTCATCGAGAGATTATTGCTTAAAATTATTTGAACATACAAATCAGGTTGTGGTGAGATTTGTCATTAAATTAATACTAAATTAAGATTCAAGATTAAATTTTGATTTAGAAAAAAATTGATCTTTGCTCTATAAAAAAAAAATTTTTTCCTTTAAAAAAACAAATAAATTTGAAGAATTTGATATAAGAAAATTACTTCAATTGCAATGATATTCAAATAAAGTGTATAAGAATTATCTTTGACCAATCGTCAAATAATTCTTCAAAAAGTTTTCTATAAAATAAATAATTTCCAAAATATATAATATATATATATATATATATATATATATAAAAAATTACAGCTCTGTGATAATTATCACCAAATTAGAAACTTCAAAATACATCCTCAAGACCATGGAAGATATATATTATTCAACTTCTCGTGATTGACACCAAAAATATATCCAAATACAGTGTAAGTGATATCATCACATTTGAGAAACCCTCTTAAACCTCAATGAACCCTTGTCAGAGAAAGCAATCAAAACAGATGAGACTGAACACTGATATCTGGATTCAATAGATACATGTGATATTTGTTATTCCACCTGAACTCATTCGATAAATAAATATGGTACTGCACTGGAATCAATTATCTGCTTGACCTAAATAAATCTAATCGCTGTTTACTGAGCAACATATATAGATGAATTCAGATAACGGGACTTTTCGAAGAAATATCCCACGTTCTTGTTAAAATATATTTCATCATCACAGATTTTAAATGTGGCCAAAAATATTTCTACATACCTCGATATCGCCCAATAACTCACTGCTTTGAAATTACTTTCGCAGAAGAAAGGAAGATGCTCTATTTCATTAGTCATTTCAACGAACAAAATTCTATTGCTTTACTCAATGGCTGACAAGCTCCAGAACACACGATATCTCGATCAAAGATAGATCGATAAGGGCCGAGAATCGCACGTTGCATACTTTCAATACCAAAATCGTAATGTCAAACCTTCACGTTCTTCTTCGCACTGACTGTTCGCCGTTAGATGGCGCTGAGATTTTCAATAGTGATTCCTAGATTGGAGTTATTAGGATAACTTGAACTACGCTTAATTATTTTGTATATCTGAGTCTATCAATAAGAAATGTAACAGATATATCGCTACACATCCCCCTTTCTCCGCAGATTTTTGTTTGAAGCAGCGCTTTGGAATTTTTTATATAAAAATAGTTTTCTCAAAAATGATAAAAATCATATATGTAAATTATATCATTCACTAAGCTAAAACTTTATATTCCCCTTGTATAACTGACAGGCTAAATGGGTACTAATAATTCAAAAAAATTAAGTAAGTTTCAATAATTACAAGCTAAAGCTTGTTGTACGGGAGTGTTCCCTGACAAATCAAAAGGAGCTCAGGTCCATATAGTAGCCAAACTCAGCCGCCACTTAAGGCCTAAAGTTATCGCCCGTAGTCTCACTACCAGCCAAATATGACCCCCCAATATGTTCCCTTCCAGTGATCCTGTCAAAAAATTTACAGCCAGACTGAACTATACACGCATCCAACAAAAGCGAGTCCCTTAAAAATTTTGAAGTGTCGAATCAAAATATTTTATTCCGCCCTAAATCGTATGACTACCCAATGAAAACAAACATTTTTGTAAGTGATGGTATGAAAGATATAAGTGCTCAGAAATTTACCTTTTCAAAGAGTCCATGGCAAAAAAAATTGAGGTAAAGTATGTCTAAATCCAAAATTTTTACTGTGTCCAAAAATGAACCTAATTTTACTGGTATCATAAAAATTGACCCTAATTTTGCTGGAACATTCAAAGTACCCAATAACTCAAATGCACCTATAGAACACGATACGTGCTTTCAAGCTCCCAAAAAGGTAATATGCACATATACCAATGACAAGATAAATGCATACGCACAAGGTAATTTGAGTACTCAAACCCACCAAATATTATACCCATGCATCACCATGACAAAGATATATGCACACCAAAAATTACTTTGAGTTCTCTAACTCACAAAAATAAACAGGTAATAACTACCTTTTATAAGAGCATGTGTACTAGGTACTACAACATTTCAAACTCACCATTAAGCTCTCAACTCATGAGAAGGTACTACACTGCATGTACATTAATAATCAATATGAATGCATACACAATACAATGATTTGAGTACTTAAACTATGAAATGCATGCATTCATTGATTAAAATATAACCGCACATGTCAAAAGTAAACTGAGTTTTCTAACTCATTACAACAAGATAAACACATATCCCAGAATAGGTATGTAAAGTGCAAATCTCCAGCAAAATTCCAGTTCAACCCCAATATATAAGATATAATTCAAAGTACATGAATTCAAAGGTACCCAAAATACTAAAAAGATAAAGATAAATTAACCGCTACAGTCATCACATCAACAGAAGAAACCACAGTTTTGGACCTCAACTAAATTTGCAAAAAAATATTTTGCCAAACCAGAAGTTTTGACCAACTTCTTATATTTTTGCCAAATTATTCGAATGTACCAACAATATCAAGGTACTAAATGTTTCTGAATACACTCAGATAACTCCCCCAAAACTCAGATAAAATATAAAGTATCCAAAAATAAATTTCTCAAAAGAGAGAAAATGTCAAAAGACAAAGTGGCCAATTGATCGGAATTTCACCGTCAGGATGGTTAATGCCCCTACAGCGATAGTCTTGAGCCGTCCACTGCGCAGCTAAAAAAATAAACCAAAAAATCCTTAATTCCCAAAACTAACTTTCCATTATTTGGAAATTAACTATACAGAGATAAATCTTAAGCCATCAAGTAAATATGTTTTGCCTATCCCATCAGCTGGTGCAATTTCTGAAAAAGAATCAACAACCGAATCCAGCTTGCTCTGCTGTGCTGCAGTAAGGTCCTCACTAGACTGGATTGTGTTGACCGCACATGTGTCATCCTGCTGCCGCAACCCAAAGGATAAATAAAAAAAATTTACTTTGACCTGAAATTTGTTAAGAAAGTCTACACCCAGTATCAGTGTGTGATTGAGAGATCACTTTCAACTTGTCAGTTTGTCCTAGGAGACAAATTGGCATATCCAGATATCCTAGGCACTCCTGCGGTACACCATCCGCTGTAGTTACTTTTAAAACGTCTTCAGTGTATCAGAAGGTAATATCAATGGCAATTTTGACGATAATTTAGAAGGTAATTTAGTAAATACTCTTGAAGGTAATTGACTGGAATCTGATTTATTAGAAATAAAATGATTTACTACTCCTAGCCAATTTTGCCATTCCTTAGAATTCACTGTGTCGACCTTTGATTGACCTTTGCGCTTGTGCCTGTACCTGTCAAACTTGTGGTCGCAGCATCCAGACTTGCTGTACCGCTGTTTGCGTTTTTTGGATTACATTTGTAACATACTAGCTTTATAATACCTTTCTTTCCACAACCATAGCAAAATAAGTTTCTCTGAGAACGACAATTTCTGTGAGAATTACCTTCTTCTGAACAATTCCAACAACGTATGGAATTCACTACTGATACCTCTCTGTTCGGACTAAAATTCATTTCAAAAGAGAAATTATGAGATTCTATAAAAGCTACGCAACTTAAATCCGGTTCTAATAACCCTGATCTCCTTGTTGGAGGTGGCTTATATCTTTCAGAACATTCACGAGACTCTTCTAATTTTTTACACAAATTATTCAACTCAGATATAGTATTTATATCATGTAAAGATAAATGTGAAATGAAATAAGGTAATAAATTCCTCTGTATGATATTCACCATTCTTTTTCATTAGGTTTTTCTTTCAACCTATTAAAGAGACCTCCCATGGAAGAAATGTATATCGTGATTCTTCCAGACAAACCCTGAGTTCTGTTGTTAATTTCTCTTTTTAAATCTTCATCATAATGATATGGCAAGAAATCATCCTTGAGCTTTTGAACTAATCCGTCCCAGTTTCCGAGCCTTTTCCTATTATTGTTATACCAAGTCCATGCTTGATCTTTAAACAAATCACCAGCAGAAAAAAATAGATCGTGTTTTGATACATTTTGTGCAAAACTGAAAGCATCAACTTTTTCTAGAAAAGATACTAATGATTCCTTACGAGAATCACCACTGAAATGAATATTCCATTTATATGGAAGAACTGGTTTCGGAAAATTGAAATGAGAAAGCTGTTGTTTTGAGCTAGTAGGAGTGGACGTTTGAGCAGATGACGCTCCCGGTATTTTAGCAGCCAAATCTCCCTCAAGCTCTAAGATTTCTACATGTAAAAGCTTTTTGGCTTCCACCTCAATGTTATCTTCCGTCACCAGAAATATAATGAAGTCTAGAATTAAGTCGCTTAAATTCATTTAAATTGTGACTATAGGAGTCAATTTTTGCTTTCAAATCTTGCAACGTTTCTTTGATTTGAGCTACATCTTCATCATGTGTATAACAATCAACAAAACTCTCAGAAAAACTTCGATTCGAACTTTCTTGACATCAAAAGTAATCTCAGTAATTTTCTACGTTTGTCAACTTCACCTGTTGGCTTAACGTTCCTTACTTTAAGCTCATAATCAAGTTCAAGACCTTTCAGATGATTAACTTACCTTTTTTTTAAATTTCAGATCAAATTTAACTGAAAATATCAAAGTCAATGATATATACATTTATCAAAATACCACTATAGCAAGCAAATATCAATTCAGAAAATAAAGTCAGATAAAATACTTCAAGATAAAATTCGACAAGTTCAGCGATGAATTTCCAAACCAAAGTTTAGCGTTTATTGCTGTATTCTTACAGAAGGAAACAGAAAAAAGGTAATTTTTTTATCAAAAAAACAATTTCAATTAGTCACTTAAACGTTGGGTGCCAATGTATAACAAGAGAATTATTGTGATAGAATGCCCAGACTATTCAGTGAAGAGCGGTGTGGAGTTCTTTGGACCACCATTTCTAGTTTCAAATTTATTCATGTTTCAAGCAAAGGTTTTTTAAGAAATTGTAAATTTGAATGGACGCCAGAATTTTTTGTTAAATTAGGATAAAAATTCAAACTTCCTAGCCGATAATAATGCAAATCAAATACTGTTTCCTACTGTAAATCACTACAACAATAAAACAAATACCAAACTTATATTAGTCTATTACCAAATGTACAGAGTTTTTTGCAGTATAACAAATATGTACAATTCTGAGTTTCCAAAGAGTATTGCTGAACCTGTCGGTTTTATCGACGACGATGTACCTCTGATCGAATATTGTGTAGCTCGTAGCTAGACTTCACGTAGTCGTGTGGCTCGCAATCAGGGGGTACCTATGTCTGCTGGGCGAGCGATAAGAGATTATTGCTTTAAATTATTTGAACATACAAATCAGCTTGTATTTGTCATTAATATTTAATACTGAAATTGAAGATTCAAGATTAAATTTTGATTTAGACAAAAATTGATCTTCGCTCTATACAAAAAAAAAGGAAAGTTGTTCTGATCTTGATCAGCCAAGACTATATTTTACAAAGAATAAAAATCAAAATTCAGCACAATTAAGTTTGAAGAATTTGATATAAGAAAATGACTTCAATTGCAATGATATTCAAATGAAGTGTATGAGAATTATCTTTGACCAATCGTCGAATACTTTTTCAAAAAGTTTTCTATAAAATGAAAGAAAATTCCAAATTCCAAGGATTAAATATATATATATATATATATATATATAAATAATATATATTATCCTGAAAATTAATTAAACTGTACCAAAATATATCCCCAAGATCATGAAAAATATATATTATTCAACTTTATCACATACTTCTCGTGATTGGCACCAAAAATATATCCAAAATAGTGTATATTTGAGAAACCCTCGTAAACCCCAATAAACCCTTGTCAGAGAAAGCAATCAAAACAGATGAGACTGAACACCGATATCTTGATCCAATAGATATATTACATGTGATATTTGTAATTCCACCTGAATTCATTTGAAAATTAAATATGGTCTGCACTGGAATCAATTATCTGCTTGACCTAAATAAATCTAATCGCTGTTTACAGACCAACATATATGATGAATTCAGATAACGGGACTTATGTGGCCAAAAATATTTCTACATACCTCGATATCACACAATAACTCACTGCTTTGAAATCACTTTCGCAGAAGAAAGGAAGATGCTCTAATTCATTAGTTATTTCAACATGCACCAAATTCTATTTCTTTACTCAATGGCTGACAAGCTTCAGAACACACGATATCTCGATCAAAGATAGATCGATAAGGGCCGAGAATCGCACGTTGCATTTTTTCAATACCAAAATCGTACTGTCAAACCTTCGCGTTCTTCTTCGCACTGACTGTTCGCCGTTATATAGATGACGCTAACATTTTCAATAGTGATTTTTAGATTGGAGTTAATAAGGTAACTTGATCTACTCTCAATTATTCTGTATCTCTGAGCATATCAATAAGAAATGTAACAGATATATCGTTACAGGTGTGAGGCTCTCAAAATCGTCGGCAGTGGAAGAGACATACGTTAAAGGTCGACTGTTCACTGTATGTACTGCTTCTGCTAGCAGTGTTTGAAGAACTTCCTGTCTGGGTACTTTTTCTTTAAGTGTGACTCGTAAGGCATTTTTAACTGATCGTACCATTCTTTCCCATGCTCCTCCAAAATGAGGACTAGCTGGAGAAATGAATTTCCAATTCATTTCTTGGGCTACTAAATTACTGTTGATAAAATCTTCGTCCAAATTTTCTATGGCGTTCCTCATTTCTTTTTGAGCAGAGGTGAGGTTGGTACCACTTCGCTCCAAATTGTATCCAAAATTTCTGCCTTATTTCATTAAGAGACGACTGAAGTCTAGCAGGAAGATTTTTTTATGATATTGTTCAACTACTAGTCGGGTTAAATAATGACAATTACATAATAGGGCGTTTCGTTTCATCAGAAAGCTCTTTTGAATTTTGAATACGTATAACATTATTTTCTAAACAGGGTGATAATCGAAACAATCTACTGTTTTTTGAAATCTTTTTTCCATGTCGAAATAAGTTGAGTTCATATGAAAAGCAATCTTCTTGAACTTTAAGACACCAAACTTCTTCTGCTTTTCAAAGTTCTCCACAGGTGAGTTTTTCTTTTGATAATCCTACTCCTTTTCTTTTCAGATTCGCAATAAATCTTAAAATATAAGCTATAGATCTTAGCAATTCAATATAATTTGAAAATTTCGTACAATCTGGCAAATAATCAATTTTTTCACATACAGTATGCAACAAAATCAATTCTTCAGGCAATTCAGTTTTCTTCATTTCCTTTCATTTCTAATTTTGGCCAAAATGTGTTTTCTTGATATAAAAACTCCGGACCTAGAAACCAACTACCTTTCATATCCAAATTTGTTTTCCTATAATTTCTTGTTGATTCGTCAGCTACGTTCATATTTGAAGGTACCCAATTCCAATCATTCACATTTGAATTCACCTGAATTTCACCTACTCTGTGAGCGACGAAAGTTTCGAAACGCTTCACATCTGATTTCAACCAGCAAAGCACCATTCTTGAGTCAGTCCAGAAAAATGTTTCCTTTATTTCCAGCAAATGTTCCCCTTGATATTTTTTGCTAGTCGAGAGCCCATCACAGCTGTCTGTAATTCTAAACGTGGACTATGCCGGTTACTCCCGCCACATGGCACCGCTACTGGTTTGGGGCCTGTCACTGAGGTCTGAGACAGCTGGAAACGTTATGGGGGGGGTCGTTTTGAGGCCCAACCATATATAGAAAAAGATTTTGCCGCCGTAGGTTGAGTGAGAAAAAATATTGGGGGTCTGGGGGAGCGCGTCTGGGGTGTTGAGTGGTCTCTAGGATTGCCATAATGGTCTGAGAACGTTATGGGGATTGTTTTGGGGCCTATCCATATATAGAAAAAAGTATAGCGGTTGTAGGTTAAGAATTTCAAGATGCCCGTCATGAGGGGGCTCTGTCTGGGGCGTTTATCGGTAGACTACCACGGAGGTGTGAGATATCTGGAGACATTATGGGGGCTCCAACCATTCATAGAAAAAGTAGGCGGTTGTAGGTTAGGAATTTCAAGATGACCGTTATGGGGGTAACGACTGGATTCTTCAGCGGTATCTGGAGGCCGCCACGGAGGTCTGTGACAACTGGAAGCCGCATTGGGGGCCAACCATATAAGAAAAAATATAGCGGTTGTAGGTTAGAATTTCAAGATGTCTGTTATGGGGCCCGACTCTCTTGGGGTATTTATCGGTATCGGGAGACTCTCACGGAGGTCTGAGATGTATGAGAACGTTGAGGGACCCAATCATTCATTGAAAAAATATAGCGGTTGTAGGTTAAGTGTGAAAAAACTTATGTTATGGGGTCGAGCCCCACCTGTGGGATATTCAGCGCCTCAGGTTGCCACTGGTCTGCTGGCGTACGTTATGAAGGCATGGGGCCGTATTTTAATTTAATTTTTTTTTTTCCCTTTTATCTAAATTTAGTTCTTGTATCATTCACTGGTGGCGTCACTATCGTTCAACCACCCTACCGATTTGTGTTTTTTTGGGAAAAACCCTCATTTTCCATCTTGTATTACTCGGAAATGGAAGGGTCGTGAAAAAATTATTTAAGTCTTTTACCCTGTTCAATTGGTTCATTGTTGTTCCCGGGCGTTGGAAGTAAGATATTTTTCAGAGCAACTTTTGATCAAAAATATCACAAAATGTATGTTTCCTATACATGTACAGGATGTTGGCGATCGTTATGTTATTTCATCGAAAATTCTCTCAGATGGGGATTGGAAAACCAAAAAGCAGCGCTGGACACATTCAACGTATCCATTATGGATGATAAATGAAGAATAATCAATATGGGAAAAAAGGAAATTATTGTTTGGGAAAATAGAAAAAAGTCTTGTAAAGGGATTCTTTCAAATTAACCCCAAACCCAACCAATTTTTTTGTCCCCAAAGCTATTAAACAAAGAATAAGTTCTGCAAACGTTGAAAAACCATATGGTGTGCTAAACACCTTCGAAAAAAAAAAAAAAAAAACAAAATTCATAGTTGATAGAGATTTGTATTCAAATATACATATGGTTTCGGTTGGTTGCGAAAAACATGCCCTCTTTTCCATTTACTCAGATGGGGGATATTCTTGGTTTATTTAGATTATCCCCATTATCTTCAGATCACATAAGGATATACCCTTCTGCCCTAGATATAAATCCCCAAAAAATGGAAACCATTATCGTCCCCGTCTGAACCCACTAAACATGGCTACCCCCTACCATAAAGAAAAAAAATTTTCATTCATTCGTTAACTAAAGACTTTGGAAAACG
>JAFIRS010005225.1:0-62248 GCA_018342105.1 Gonioctena quinquepunctata
AAAAAAACTTTGGGAAAACTGATTTTTCTCCCCTTGAAATTTTTGACCCGGGAATAAATAAAAAAAAAAAAATTAAAAATTTTAAAAACAGTATGAAAAATTTAATAGGGAAGCGTTGCCGCTTTACTTAAAGTAGGGGCATTTTGATTTTTAAAATTTAAAAACCCTGTATATAATATCATATTATGATTTTTTTTACTTTTTTTTCAAAATTAAATTTTTTTCCCTTACCATTTGTTACCTTTTAGTAGATATAAATTTTTTTTTTTTTTCCCAAAAATTTTACTTTTAAAAACGCGGGAAAATTTTTGGGAACTTTCGGTATTTAAGGGCAAAAATTTTAAAAGGGAGGGAGGGGATCCCATGGGGGATTTTATTTTTAAAGATTTTTATTTTTTTTTATAAGGGTTTTTAAAAAAAATGAGATATTTTTTTTAAAAAATTGATTTGGAAGAAAATTTTCGGAAAATTTTTTTAAAAAGGAAAATGACGTTTTCCTTTTGTATTCAAAAAACTTTTTTTTTTAAATTTAACAAAATTCCGTTCATATTTTTTTCATCAGTCAAGATAATACAATGAATAAAAAAATTTTTAAAATACTCTTAAACCCATCAAATGAAACTTCTTTCAAACAATATTTTTATTAAGCTGACACACAACTGAAAAATTTCATGAATTGAAGTTAATTCAATTGTCAGTGTTTTTAGAATATGTTCAACTCATTCCACCTCTACTTAAACAAACATGTAATCTCTCCAAAAGATTTTCATGTGTAGGTTTCTGATTGAGTCTGAGTTCTGAAAATTTAACTCTCGATTTCATATCTTCCATTGTTGTTACTTTGGAGAAAACCCATTTTTAATAAAACCCCCACACAAAATAACAAAATGGATTCCCATCTGGTGTTCTAGGGGGCCCAAAAAAAGTCCATTATTAAAACCATCTGTCTATTTTTTTAAAATTTTTTGAACCATTTCTGAAATCTTCATATTTTGTAGCATTCAAATTTTTTCATCAAAAAACTCGATAAAAAAAATTGACCCATTCTTTATGGCACAAAAAAACATTGAATTGGCATCTTTCTTAAAAACCCCTTTTGGAAAACGCATGGGGATTTTCGGGTTTCCCAAAATGACTGTTGTGTCTATTGAAAACTCCTTTTTTGTAAACTTTCTTATCTGTCCAAAAGGATATTGAAAGGAAATGTTCACCTTTTTTGAATTTTGGGAAAAGGGAAACCCATTAAAAAATTTCCACTCTACGAGGAAACCAGTCTTTTCGGATATTGGACACAGTGGAATTTATGGGGTCCCTTTTTGGTGCTTAAAGAAGGGAAAAATTGTCCGTAGGGTATACCTATCTTCCTTTCAGCCTCTTTGGGGGAAGTTTTTTGGAAATGAAAAAAAAATCCCAAAACTGTTATGCCATTGTCATCCCACTTGAGGCTTTCTACTAATGTTTTTTTTGGACAAAAGGTTCCATTCAGCCTACATTTTTTAGTAGTGGGAAATCACATTATGATTCGGCAAATTTGGATATCTTTATGAAATACCGGGATGTTCTACTTGAATCCTATTGACTCACCAAAAAATAATAAATTAAGAAATCTTCATTACTGTAACCTAATCTTGGGCATTTTTTTTATTATAATTGGTATCAAATCAGTCAAAAAAAAACCCAAAAAAGTTTGGCGTTTCAAAATTGGATCATTCATTTTTCCCCAAAAACACTATTAAAAATATTAATTTGCAATGTTGTCGGTAGAGAACCCCAAACCCCAAAAGTACAAATTGTAACTTTTATAAGGTACTTTTCAATTTCGAATTGACTGATTTGAGACTGTTGAAGAAAATAAATTGAAAAGAAAATTGTAGTATTAATGTTAAATTTCAAAAAAAAGTGATGAAAAAAGGAAACCGTTCTTTTTTGTTTAAACAGTTTATCTCAAAAAAGGTTCGAAAACGGGTGGGTTATTTGAACAAAATCAATCTAAATTGGGTGTAGAGTTTAAAATGTGGAAATATACAGGATGTTCCATTTGAAAAAATTGACTTCACTCATTTTTTCATGTGAACAAAGTATCTGCATTTTTTAAAGACCCTGTATGAGGCAAATAAAAATATGACTCGAAGTGAAGATCCTCATGGTATCACTCCACTCCTTTTCGAATTTGATCGTCTTAGTACCAGAGAGTTCAAGATTATCAGCGGTTATAAAAGTACATGTTTGATAAAAAAAAAATCGAAATTAATTTATATCTTCTAAACGGTAACAGATAGGTGTAGGGAAATAGTACATGAAGTTGTTGAGAAAGTGATAAGAAATTATAATATGATATTATATACAGGGTGTTCCATTTCAAAAATCAAAGTAGCCACTACTTTATAGTAGAAGCGGCGTGTAGATCATATTAATTTATGCATAGTGTGAAATTTTTAGGTTGATCCGTTGTCTGGTTTGCCAGAAACGTCTAATTAACGATCATCGTGAAAAGCCCTGTATTTTTGTCCGGTTATGTGTATCACTTTTTTGGTTTATGGAATTATCATGCAGATTGATTTGAATCATTCTCCTAAGAATCTCTTTGAATAAGTCATCTATTTTTCCAAAATGTTTACAGAATCAAAATTTCAAGAAGACTCAAGATGTGCAGCAAGTGCTGTTTTTTCTTTTATATTTCAATTTTTTTCATAGCTGTCATATATTCTGGTTTTTAGGTATTGTTTAGTTTGTCCTATGTAACATTTCTTTCATTCATATTATAATAATAATATAATAATAATATATGTTTATTCTGTAAAATATCATTATACAAGGCGATATAATAGTTAAATAAGACATTACAAACAAACATGGAGAATCCCACTAAAACCGAAGTTGTGCGTGGGTACTCTTTTGTTGCTGCAAACGCAACGCGTTTATACAAATTCTTAAATGCAGCATGTGTATATTATCTGGCCCTTGTTCAACTGTATGTGTGCATGTTAATAGTTGTGATTGACGAGGATATAAAACTCAACTCTTCTAATCTAATCCCAAATCTATAATATTAGTCGTGCTAAAGTATAAAAATAAGTATGAAGTAAGAACTTACTCTAAATATTAAACATGAATCTATTTTATCTTATCTTTTAAGTGGGTGAATAAATTTACTGTAGTTTTCAAATTGTAAAGCTTAGTTATCAATGTGGGTCGTAAATATGTTCTCTGTTTTCATCTGCTATATGTGAATATTGTCATTTCAGGAAACGTTAGCGATAAAAAATTTGTTTTACTTCCTGCTCTCGATTTCCGTTAAATCCAACCATATTACTAATATTCTGGAAAAAAATGTTTTTGTATTCCTTTTGATTGATGAATGCTTAAAAGAAGTCTAATCTATCCAATTTTGAATTATGTGAACTTAGCAGCCAAAGTTGGCAGCCATGATTCATTAACTTTGCCAAAGATATATGGCATAGTGGCATATTTTGATTTTTCGAAGATTGAATGTGATTATTCCCTTCAAATTACGAATTCCAGCAAAGACGACACATTTCATTATGAATTAGTTAATGAATTCTCACATAGAAAAGTAATCACAAAGTCGAAACAAAAATGGTTTTGCTGTCTTATGATCAAAACTGCAGCGATGACTTATAGTGAGAAATGTGGAAAGTGCTCTCCCACTTACCAGATATCGCAAAGTCGACGCTTTTGAAAAAACTACAATAAACTAGTTTTGAAAATACAAAAAATCATTTTCTATCTTATGATCAAAACTGCAGCAATGGTGTATGGTGGGAAAAATGCATTTCCACCTGAATATCGCTCCCATTTTCACTGAATTTCTTGCAAAGTTCGAGCTTTTGAAAAAAATACGATCAAATGGTTCCAAAATAAAATATTTGCCATCCCATGAACCAAATTGCAGAGATGGCATATTGGAAAATATATATTTCCATCTAGAAAATAATATTTATTTTCCTTTATCACAATTATATTGTATAGGAATGCTCTTCCATTCATCGAAGTTCTCACAAAAATACGATAAACTGGTTTCGAAAAGGAAAACAGCAATCATTTGGCATCTTATGATCAAAACTGCAGTGATATTTGTAAGGTGGAAAATATGCAATTTTACTTGAAAATTGCTCTTCTCATTACCAAAGTTCTTGCAAAGTCAAAGCTTTAGAAAAAATTACAACATAACGCTTCCAAAATAAAAAATATCATTTGCATCTCATGATTAAAATTGCAGGGATTTGAAACCATTTATTCGTGCTATTTCTTCACTTTGCAAGAACTTTCTTGAGTGGGAGAACATTATCAATGCAGAAATACATTTTTTCAACCATATGCTGTTGCGGCAGTATTAATTATAAGGGAGAAAATTATTTTTCAAATTTTCATTACAAGTTTATCGTTTTTCAATTTATTCCTTTACAAAGGCTTAGGTTTTCGCATGAGAATTTATATTTTTTCCCAAGTTTTTCTTTGTGTTGTTCCATCTAGCTTATGCCTGTGATTTTGTCCACTTCCTGTTATCCGTTTGGGTTGCATAATTGATTTGTCAGCAAAGTAACAAAGACCCTCTATAACAATTTTTATTACCCTAACTTGAAAACTAGCATGACCCTCATGGAATTTCTTCTTCTCTTTCACCCCTTTAGAGGCTGACTTTCTGAAAACACTGAAACACCTATTTCTTTATTTGTAACAAAAACCTCAGATACCAATTTTTATGACACTAACTTAAAAACTAACGGTACCACCATACAAACTTTCAACCCCCATTTTAACTCCTTTGGGGTTGCATTTTCAAAAACCCTCAAATACATGTTTTTTTTATTCGGAAAAAAAAGCCCAAATACCAATTTCCTTGCGGTACTTTCATTTTCACCCTCTTCTCACCTCCTTTTCACTCATTTAGGATAGGGGAAAATTTAAAAAAAACATTCTTAGTAGTTATTTTTTGTCAGCATAGGAATTAGTCTATCAAAATTTTAGCTATTTAGGTCCAGCAGTGTAGTCTGGGCATTATATATGTCCCAATGATATTTCCCTGTGAGAATTAATTATTTGATTCATAATGAAGTGTCTCTTTGCTGGAATGCATACTTTGTAATTGTATGTAACCATTGAAAATCGAATTACAATGTCACTGTTTCTTCTGCAATGTTCGGGAACTGTCTCTATGCCTTTGATTGCCCAGTTCCATCCTTCCAATCTCATCCCAAAATTTGGGGCCCGCCTAAAGTGTATGGTGTGGCTTGCCATCTAGTATTGAGTAGCAAAGCTTTATGGGTGAATCACCAAAAGAAATCTTGCAATGTTTCCGCTCATACTATATTTAGTTCAACTAATGAAAGAGAGATGGCCAACTGGATTTTTTTCTCAAAACCCGTCGAATAAGAAAGCTTTTTATATACGAAAGAAAATTGTTAGTGCAAATTTACACGATCCCAATAAAATTGACCAATATGGGTTATATTTACACCTGACAAATAAATGGTTCAACTAAAGGAAAAGTTCCCAATATTATTAAATAGCTTTATTGAATTGACTCAGATCCATTCTTAAATATCATTTGAATTGATTAGGATCTGCACTCAGGAATTGTTCGTGAACTAATGTCAAGTTTCCTTTCCCTCTTTTTCAATCCAAGATCTAATCCCCCAAACCTTCTATATCTCTTGTTTTATATTCAGCAATGCACATTTTGCGAAGAAAATGCATTTTTCTCCGGTTAGGGTGGGGTTATGTAAAATAAAACGGGGAAAATCCCCTTGTTCTAGAAAGGCACCCAATTCATGGCCGAAAGCTGAAAATTGTCACAAAAAATTGATGAAAAAATTAAAACCCGTTTCTAAACTCATAAATTTTTTGGGTTAAGTTCAAATTACGAAAAAATTTTCGTTTACCCTATCAATAAAATTAAGGTCCCAAAATTACCAATTTTTTGGGATCCTTAAATTCGCACTTAGAGAAAGGGGCAAAAATTGTACAATTCCCAAAGTTCTAGTTTGCCTGAAATTCGACAAAAGTAAAGAAAAAATTTTAAAAAATTAAGACTGAATACTTTTTTTTATTTAGGTGATAATTTTTTATGAGGCATGCCCATTTGAAAACCCCAATTCTGATTGGCTCTACCAAAATCAACAGATTTTGTTGATATTTTTTGTATTTTCTCCAGAAAAGCCGGATTTTACAAATGACCAATGGAAGGATACCTACTTTTTGGAAAAATATCAACACCTAATTATTTTTTTTGAAAATATGAAGGGGGCTTTTCAAAAAATCAGATAGTAATATTCCATTTTAAAGAAAACTTTTTGTCACATTTTTTCTTGTTAAAGATAACCTCTTGGTGGTATTCCTATTCATTTTAAAAAAGGGAAACATTCTCAATTAAATAGAAATTTTTTTCTGTGAATTAAAAAAATATCGATGAAAATTAAAAATGTCTTATTCCTCAAGACCTGACTAAAAAACCTATACAATAGGTGTTTTTGGTTCATATTCATCAAAAAAAAAAAACCGGGCCCTAATGCCTCAATTGGACGTTAGTGACACCCAAGGGAAAACGGAAAAGTCCTAAAAGGTATTTTCGGGAAATTTTTGTTGAAAAAACAATATTAACCACTTCTTTTCAGGCGGGACCACCGAGACCTATTGTAGTCGGGTTTTGAGGAAAAAGATTTTTTTTTCTTTTTTCATTGGAAATTAGGGCATTATTATCAAGAATTTTAAAGAATTTGTTTTATTCAGAAAAAAATCATATAAACACTAATGTTTAAAAAAAAGTAAACAATGTACTTATGTATTTTTCCAAGCACCAGGGGGGTATCCTTTTTTTGAATTCCCAAAGGCCTTTTGGGACTTTGGGATGACCGATGATGACCAGTCAGTCAGCACCCCGGGGTTGGAAACGATCTAATATTTCTATTAGTGGGTGGGCTTATTTTCATTTGTAGGTGAGCTTATTTTCAATTATTATCTATAAAAAAAATGTCAATTTTTTTAAACTATTGTAACTAGCCATGAAAAAGCACATACTTTTTACTGGTCCAAAGGCTTTTAATGCCTTGCCCCTGCAATTAAAAAAAAACACAATCATACAAAGAAATAAGCTCAAGATTTTTGTGGTTTTAAAAAGCGGGTTTAAGTTTTTTCGCTGAGTTTAATTTGATCAAATATAGTTTTAAATTTTCCCTTTCTAATTCGTTTGGGACTTAGTATAAAAATTTTTTTAAAATTTTTAAAATTATAGTTAGTTTAAGGTAAGCACAATTTAAATTTAAATATATAATGCTTGGAGTTTTTTTTGTACATAGGAAATATCTCTAAAAACCCGCCATCATAATCAATATCCTAGATTTTAAAAATGTATATTCTTTAAATTAAAGAGTTACTCAACACACTTTTGTTATATTCTATCGGGGGAAACTCTTTTGGGATATATAACATAATGTAACATAATAATGTAATGTAATATTGTTTGGTGTTCTATATTTTTAAAAATATTATTATTTTTAAAATCTCGGGAGGCCCCCCCCTTTGATAAAAAAATAAAATTTTGGATATTATCTTTTGAGTGGGTAATACATGGAAGATTTTTTTTTGTTTTTTTTATTATATTTCTATAAAATTGTTTAAATGATTTTATATTTTTTTTCCATCATTTCTCATGTTTTTGTATCCCAAAAAGTTGGATTAATGATTTACATTGAATATGGGGCCCCGGTTTATATGATAAAATAATAGTATTATTAGGAATAAAATTACTTTTACTGTACCAGGGGGTTTTTAGTTTTAAACTTTTTTATTATCGTAGTTTTTTCAATTCACAAAAAAATCTTTCATTAAATTAAAGTGAAAACTGGCTAGACGTTGAGGTTCAAAAAAATTGCACTTTGCAGGCGGTACCTACTGATGATGATATTTTAGTTATAAATGCACATATATGGGTTAAAGGGAAGAAATGTGGGGGAAGGGACGGCAATTTTTATTCAATTGAGAATGTTTTTTCAAGACTCTCAAAGTTTAAAGTTTTCCCAAAAATGTTACTTTTTTTTTTATATTTTTTAAAGAGAAAAAAACTCTCCCCCACATAGGCATTGGAACATGGAAATTTAAAAAAAAAAAAACCCTGATAAACGGGGTTAACTGGGGCATTATATTTGGGGGGAAGAGTTTTTTAAATATTTTCTAATTCGGGTTTTTTTTTAATAAAAAACCAAAAGGAGAGGTTTTTAGTCGACGAAAATATTCCACCCATAACTTTTACTGAGACGCCCGTTTCCGATAATTTTTTTTTCAGTGGATAGTGTTTCTTAAGTTGGTCCCATTTGAATATAAAGATAAAATCCCCCCTGGGGTTATAAAAATGAAGGATATTGATAAACTCCCCCCGAATTCCCTTTAAACCCCGATTCTATCAGGCATTCCTTTGTACTGGGTTCTTGTTTTTGGATGATTTTTTTTATTAGATAGGGTATACCTCATAGTTGATCATATTTGGTTTTCCCGAATGGAATTATCCACCCTTACGGGTAGAAAAAAAAAGGGATAATTGATTTTTCACTTGTGAACATTTTACACATATCTAGTTGACAATGACAGATCGCTACTTTTTTTTTTGTTCCCCCACACCCGCCACAATCATTATATTTTATGAGGGGGATTTGGGAAATTTTACAAAGTAATGGGAAAATTTAACAACCAGAACAACAAAAAAAATTTTTTATTTAAAAAAATAGTAAAGTAGATAATCAAAATTATTTAGTTGAAGTAATGGGGGGTAAGTATTTTGGGGAAAAAATCCAAAAAAAAAGTAGGTAGTAATCAGTAGATTTCAGCCACAAAAAAAATTTTAAAAAAAAAAACTTTTTTTAAAAAAAATTAAACCGGCGAAATACGGAATTAAAAGTAAAAAAATTTAAAAGAACCTTTTTTTGTCTCAATAATAAGCTGCTAAACTAATGTAAGTAACTAATTTTGAAGTGGTAAACAACAATCAACGAAGATCATTAAATTAAAAAAAATTATCAGAATGCCCCCTTAAAATTTGATGCCATCATTTTATGCCTTACCTAATTCAGTTTTTTTGTTTTTTTTGGACTCAAAATTGGGTTTCTTACATTAGTTTGGAGCTTATTTTGAGGGCTGAAAAAGGGTTTATTTTTTTCGTCGGTTTAATTTTTTTTTTAAAAAACCATTTAAAAAATATGTAGATAATTGAGGGGAAAGCATCTATCCTCCCTCCTTTTTCCAATTTTTATTGGCTGAAATTAGTCAGCCCCCCCCCCCCCTTTTTTAAGCCCAATAAACTGCTAATTTAAATTTTTTTTTTCGTTTTTTAAATTTTTCCCGAGACTTTTAGCCCCCTACAACCTCCAAATGTTCAAGAATATCGTTATCTACCATGTTTTCCCCAAATTTTTTAGACATAAAAATTTTTTTTTTGAAAGTTATAAAAATCAATAATTCAATTTTTAGACTATCACAATTATTTCATCTCCCATTAGTCCATACCTATATACCTCCCAAATAAAAAATTGAACCATCCCATTTTTTTTTTTGGGGTTTCAGAACCCCCTGAACTCTGGGAAAATGTAAGATAATAAAAACCCAAAACCCTCAACCTCTTTCCTTTTTTCCTCATCTCGGGTTTTATAACTATCCTCATTTTAATTTTTTTCTTTCTTTGGGTTTAAAAAAACTATCCCAATCTAGTCCCCGATGTTTCTTTTTAAAATTATCTTATTCAAGACATAAAAAAAGCGTTGTTTTTGGATTTTTTTTTTTTAATCCCCACCAATTTTGGATTCGGGAAATTTTTTCAAAAAAAAAAAACATTCAACTCCCCCGGGGACTACGAACTAGATTTGTTCTCAGTAGTTATTAAAAAGGGAAAATTTTTTCACGTTTTTATTCTAGTTTTTTTCCCAACTCGTTTTTTATTTAAACATTTTCTTTGGGGGCTTTTTTCGAAACTGCCCTCTCGACTTTTCCCAAAGTTAAAAAAAAAATTTCAATTCGATTTTGTAAATTTTGAATTTTTAAAATTTCCAGGTAGTTAAAATCTGATTATTAATTTTGATTAATTAAAAATCTTTTTTACGGGGGAACCTTTTCGAATTTAAAGTTGAAACCAGATTGATGTGAGTCGTCGTGATACATCCACAACTTTTTGTTTTCCGAAAATTCTCATGTTTTTTTAAAAAAAGATGTTGCATCAGCACGTTTTTGCAACGCCGATGGACGATTGATCCGTAAAAACTAGTCCGAACCCAACCGGGTCTTTATTCGTGCAAAAAAGTTTTCCCAAATGGGGGAAAGGTCCTTTTTAAACAAAAAAAAACCAAGGGGAAAACGCGGGGCAGCTGATCTGAACTTTCTCGATGGCTTCCCTTGTGTGCAATAATTCAGTAGAATCCTTCAACCCGTAATTCCTAATAAAAGTTGGGGAAATTCATTGTATTTTCCCGGGAAAACATAGTTTAATTTTTAAACCAGTGTGAAAAAAAGGAAATTTTATTTTGCCAAATTTCAGCCCGTTCGGGAAAGGGAAGTTTCTTTTTTTCCCATAGTTTATTATTTCATCTCCAAAAGAAAACCAAATTTTTACCTATATATTTTATATGTTTCGTGACTATGTAAACTGTAAACGATATTCTCGGCAATCCCAAAAAATTGCTAAAAAATCTGCCGGAAAAAAGGGAAAAAAAGGATTTTTTTACTTATATTGAAATTTCTTCAAATTTAAACTACCCCTCAATTTTTCAATTCAACAGTGTAATTGGAATCCAAAAAAAAATGTTCCCTCGACAGAGCCCCTCCAAAAAAAAAATTATTTAATGCAATGAAAAAAAAAAAAATTTTGATACGAGGCTTTTATGTCCCAAAATCATCGCTGTCGCTAAAGGTTTTTATGGTGCCGGCTTCGTTTAAAAGGGGAGCCGGGCCCCAATCGTAACCCTGATGACCTCGAAACTTGGCAGCAACACAAGTTTTACTTGGTTTCATTCAAAATTAGCCAGCTGTTTGTTTCCCAAATTTTGATTGGTAATGAATCTGTTCAGAGCTGAGCGAGTTGGTTCATTTGTATATTTTTATGGACCTTTCCTACTTTCATTGGGGTCTATTTTTTTTTCTACAGCGGAAAAGCTTTTAAATTTTAAAGTATTGAAAGACGGAATCTTTTCAAAAAAAACAGTTCTAAAAAAAGTTAGTACTAACCACCAAAAAAAAAAAAAATATTCTTGTGACAAAAAAAATGTCCCATCCAAAAAAGTCAGGTAGGTTCAATGAAAATAATTTTTTTAACCTTTCCTTTGGGTTTTTTGAACGGAAAAAAAAAAAATTCATTTGGGGGGTAGGTTTTTTTTTTGATCTGTTTGGTGAACAAAACCGAAGATAATACAAAAAAGTGGACTAAACTCGGCAAAAAAAACCAAAGGAAGCTGATGCAATGCCCCCAAAAAAAATATACCTAGAAATGGAAAGGTTTTATTCTCGTTTACAAATTCCTAAAAAGTTTGTGCCTTTTTAAGAACTCGTACCCCAATAGGGGAAAACAAAAATTCATCATGTTGTTTTTTTGGTTTTTATATTCAAATGATGTTCTTTCTTTGTATTCCTTTCCCATATTACCAATATTTTTTTTGAATGTTCGCAAAAAATTATATTCTAATTGGATATTTTCAAATTTTGGGGAAATTAACAATTTTAGGTATTCAAAAAAAAATAATTTTTTTTTGTCTTGAAAAAAAAATTTTGTCAAAACCACCCCGAAGTTTTAAAGGGAGGTAGGTACCCACTGAAAATCTAAAGAACCATCCGGGTTTAAAATTTCAAGAAGAATCAAAATTTGGTTTTTTGAAAAAACCATTCACTAGGTATATAAAAAATAAACTTAAATCTAGCTGAAGCATAATAAAAAAATTTTTATTCTATTAATGTCCTCCCCCCCCTATTAATAACCCATTGTTCATTCAAAAAATTTTTCTATTACTTTTCCCCCAAGGTCTGCCCCGGTATCGGACACCCGCCTGGGGTATCCTTGTTCTAATGAACGTTAATGTAAGGGGCTATGAGAATAAACCCTTTTTAGGAAGCCCCAGAGTAAAATCCAAATTTAACTGGTGAAACGGACAATGATAAGATACATTTTTCTTTAAATTTTCCAGTCCACCCACTGCCTCACAAAGGTACTATGAATTGAGGTCCCATCTTGTTGGAACCACATGAACCCCACTTGCATTAAGATTTTTTTTTAAAGAAAAATTCCCAAAATTAATCTTAAAAATGTCATCAAACATGGATTTTTTTAAGAGGAAAAAAAAAAAATCGATCTTGTCAAAATTTCATTTCAAAATTGGGTTTGATGCTGTCATTTATTTTTTTCAGCTGACAACCCTATCTATCTACTCAAGGCTCTCTAGGTTCTCAATAGTTTAACATCTCCCTCTCATATCAGCCCCCATTTCTCTGTTTTTTTTGTAAAATCCAAACTCTTTGGGAAAATACTGAAATTGTGAAATTTTATAAATAAAAGGGTTCCCCCTATTAATACAATTGAGCCATCTCTAGCTAATAATTTTTTTTACAAATGGTACATTGAAAGACTCTTGTTTCATAATCCCCTTAATCAGATATATTTTCTAGTTAATTTGGAATCAATTAATGAGATGAGAAATTGAAATTAAATTTTTGCTATCAAATCAGATTTTTTTTTCGAATCATTAAAAAAAAAGACATTAATTAATATTCCAAAAGTAATAGAAGAATGAAATTTGATTAGGATTACATTCAGAGGTAGGCGGGTTTTAAAACTACCCTCACCTGAATATTTTAAAAAATTATTATATTTGGGAAACTGTTATTTTAAAAGCGGCAAAAAAGTCTTTTTGTTTTTTTTTCCAAAAAATTTTTTTACAAGCTTTTTTTTGTTTCACCTCAAAGTGTGAAAATCAAATCTTAAAAAAAAAAATTTTTCCAAAATTTCTAGTTGTCCGATTAACTTTAAATTTTTTCCCGGGTTTCATTTTTCCCCCGGGAAAAATTTTATTATGGAATTTTTTGAGAAAAAAAAAAATGGGGCTCTAATATGGCGGACGGATTTTGTTTTTTGGCCCGTTGAAAAAATTTGGGTTTATTTGGTTTTTTGGGGGGTCAAAATTTGAATTTTTTATAGTCCCTCATTGAAGAACTAGATCCAGAATTTGGAAAAAGGGCCCTCAAAAAAACGATGCTTTAACAAAATGCCTAGATTCAGGCTCTTCAAAAAAGCACAAAAAATAATAAAAAATTTTAAAGACAAGCTTTTATCCAAATCCCTAAAAGAAAAAAATAATTGTTTTGGATATGTGCTGGTTATTCCGAGTTTAGAAAAAAAAGCTTGCGTTTGATTGACAAAATTTTTGGAAAACCCCCTTTTGAATCTATAATAAAACTCTTGCCACTAAAAAATTATTACTTTTAAATAAAAAAAAATTGTCTTTAAAATTTTTTTTTTTCCCAAAGCATCAACAGGTTATATCTCAAAAGTATTGCTAATGGAAAATTTAAAATTTTTTAAGGGGGGTTAAATTAAAAGGGTAGGAAAAAATTAAAAAAAGATTTATCCCCCCAAAATAAACCCAAAAGGGGAAAAAAAAATTTTAGGTTTAAAAAAAGAAATGGGGGGTTTTTTTTCCCAATTCCATTTGCACCTATATGGTTTTTTTACAACATGTTGGGGGCGTATCGAAAAAAGACGCCTTTATTGAAATTGTTTTATGGGTATTTTAAATTTTTTTTTATCTGAATGAAAATATATAAAAAAAATTATGTTAAAAACAAAAAAAACGCTTATAGGGTAAGGACTAAATAGTTGAAAATAATAAGAAAATATCATTGACCAAAAAAAAAAATTTTTTAAAATTTTAAAATTTTGGTTTTTTTTTTTAATTTTTTTTTTGGACCATATTGATACAAAGACTACAGGAAAAAAAAATCTTGTTTGGGTTTTTACATGGTTTTACAAAATTTTGCTGAATGTGCTGAGAGCAGCCCCATTCCCATATCTTTTAATGTAAATTTTTTTTTTTCCTGACAATTTGGTGAAAAACGGGGGTCTAGCATGAAATCATTGTATTCCAGGGTTCTTATTACGGGGAAAAATTTTAAAAAATTTTTTTGGCGTCTGGGGGGGGATGAAAATTAATTTAAAAGGGTTCCCTTTCATTTAGGGGTTTAATTTTTGGGTTTTTAAAAAAATCGAATCCCCAAAACAGGTGGAGAAAGTTAGTTTAGGATATCTGATATTTCAATTCTAGATGATAACTGTCAAAAAAAAAATTTAAAAATAAGAAAAGGAATTATCAATAAAACATTTAAGGGTTTTGTCTCTGACTGTTTATTAGATGAGAATGTAATTCCCAAAAAAAAAAACTTATTTGATGAAATAAAAGGGTTTTCAAAATCAACATTCCGTTCCCCCCTTTGGGGTTTTTTTTCAATCATAAATTTTTTTCAGGAAGAAACTTCTTTGGGAATCAATAATAAATAACATTTTTTATTTGTTTCATATATTTTTTTTGGGGGAAAAAATGTAGAAAAAAATCCAAATTAATAATTTTAAAAATTTTCTTCACTTTTCCTTTGAGATGTAGGGGAGTCTCAATAAAAAAAGATCATCCAAAAAAAAAAAACTCATTTTGTTTTTTTTTTTTTAGATCAAAAAAAAAGGGTACGGGGAAACCGCGTCCAAGAAACCTTTTATTGAAACCCTTTTCAAAAAAAACTGGAGGGGGGCTCCCAATGCCAAAGCAAACCCCCCCTTTTTCCGGGGGGGGTTCTTCTGCCCAACGGGGTTTTAAAACGTTTTATAGCGAGGATATTTTGATTTGGAGACAGTGGCCCCTTGGGGGGCAGAAGGGGTTTTTCACTCAAAAATTTGGGAAACAGATGATGTGAACACAAAGCTGAGCATGGTGAAATACGACCCTCACACGCCCTTTTACCGAATTATATCTCACACTGAAACAATCGACTGCGGGTGGAATTCATTCCTGCCGCAATTCCTCAAGTAAGTACAAAATAAAAAATCGCAGAAAAATCGAATTATGTTCTGACTGAGAAGATTTGATTGGTAAAAAGGGCAAAAGTCAATCTATTTTTTTTTTCAGGAAAATTACGAGGGTGCAGTAATGATCAGCTCGAGATCACGATCTGTATGAAACAATGGGTCGATGAGTGACTGAAGATGGCCATCAGTTCCCTGTGATAAAGATGGGTTATGGTGTTTGAGGGAATTTTTTTCATTCACTGCTCATTCACGGTGGCACATGCTTTTCCTTGGTGAAATCGTGAAGTGAATATTTTATGCAAAAAAAAAAAATTTCTCATAATTGTGGATTTTGGGACATTCTGGGCAGTTTGGGATTTTGTAATTGTTTTTTTTTTTTTTTTAAAGGGTTTCAATGAAATATAGTATGTAATTCTTTTTATATTTAGGAATCAAAACATGGGAATTGAGTGGAATATGGGGAAATAAAAGACTTTCCCGGATCATTGAAACCCTTTTGTAGAATTTACGTCCTTTTAAATTAACTGGAGATTGGGAATAGCAGACAATAAAAGTGGTCCGAGTTTTTGAAATTTTTTTCATTTGGCGTCTTCTTTGGGGCTTTTCAGTTATTCTGACATATAATTAATAACAAATTATATATGTCTTAATAACTGAAAAATCCTAACAAACAAATAAACTGGGAAAAGTCAACAATTTTCTGAAATTCAGATCAGGTTTTCCCTTTTTTAGCTATTCAAATCTCCAATTGATTTAAAAAAGGATGAATATCTCCAGCGATCAAAATTTAATAACTTTGGGAAATATGGTCCTTAGAAGTAAAAAATCGGTTTTGGAACGTCAATTCAATTAACTGTAGGTGGCTACACTTATTAAGCCCATTTATTGCTATTTTTTCCCTCACATTTTATAATTAGGAAAAAAATCTGTAATAGATCAGTTTATATGCAGTTCGAAGGTCGATCTCTTATTTTTTAGATTTCCTCTTTTCTTCAACTCAGTGATTGCAGTCTACTTTCACTTGCAACCCTGTCTGGCCCAATAAAGTCTTTTCTGTAATACATTGGTTCACATCCGACCGAATTGGTTTCTATCCGCCGAAGGACCAATATTATGAAGTTACCTGTAATAAATAGGTTTACATGCAAGCCAAGGTGGTTTCTATTTATTAGCTTTAGTTAAATTGAAATACTTGACAATGCAGGAGGCGAAGAAAAAAGTTGGAGCCGTTGGAGTGACATTCCAAAACTGGCCATTTGAAACTTGGAGGGCTATAACTCTCAAAGTTAGATTTCTGTGCAAAGTTTCGATTGTTTGGGCGTTTTTATCTAGTTTTGAATCATCCCTGAAAGTTTCATCAAGATGGGGTTTGTTCCTTCCGTATTCCTTATCTATTTCCAAAAATCTCTAAATTGATAAATAATCGACATTTAGGGCAACGCGGTAATCCGTCAAGATCTGCATATCTAAGAAACCGAAAAGTACGAATCTGGGATGTAATTTGAAACCAGAGTTGTGATAATTGTGTAATTTGAAAGAAACAAAAAGAAAAACCTTTAATAATTTTGTGTTTTGTGATATTAGTAAGATAACATTGTTTGTGAGGATAGAGTTTTACTGTTTGATTCAGAACTGAGAGTATAATTGTTGATTATATAATGGTAGATTCAGTATTATTAAGTTTGATGGTTTTGAACCAAACATTTAAAGAACATTGTGATCTCAATTAATGTGGTTAACTTTTTCAAAATGTGAGACTTTTTATACATTTTAATGTGTGTAAAGTTCGTAGTTATGTACTTCATCACTGATATTGTGATAAAATAGTTTATTGACATTTTTGTATAAAAAAATAAAGTGATATTTTTCATCCATTTGTGAGATATTATTTCTAAACAAATTTTGTAATATTCAACTGTGAATTTATCATCAGATTCCAAGTTGTAGTAAACATAAACAATACCATATCTGACCCCACTTGATATAGACAGGTCAGTAATAATATTCATGGAGATATTGAAACCCTCAATGTGTTTACTAATGTGTTTTGACTTGAAAAATAACTGATCTGGCTAAAGGCTCATCCGATTTCAAATCATTCCACCACCACCAGGATTATCAACACTTTTGTTGTGCATTGTGCTTTTACAAAAAAATTGAATAGAAATCCATAAAGCTCGAAGAAAAACAAAATGGTCAAAATGGATTTCAGTCCTGATCAATACAATTCATATTTTATAAATAAGAATATCAGTAGTACCATGCCACATTATTCTGAAATTTCTGAACAAATTTAATGTTCCTCAAATTCGTCCAATTTCAATGTATTCTCCTAATTGAATTTTCAGATATAAATAAATTTATTGAGAATAAACCTAGATATAATAAAACTTTTAACAAAAAATTAAACCGACTAAATACGGAACTAAAAATTATAAATTAAAAAAACTTTTAAAAACAAGCTTTTATTCAAATCCTAAAGTACAAAATAATTGCTTTAGATGTGTGAAGGTTATTCAAGAGCTTGTCAAAAGTTTTCATTTAATACAGATGCAAGCTTTTGAATCTATAACTCAATGGAATAACCTCACACATCCAAAGCAATTATTTTGTATTTTGGGATTTGAAAAAGCTTGTTTTAAAAGTTTTTTTTATAATTATTTTATTTGTGCTTTTAGTAAGTACCCCTAACACCCACATACCAATTTTTTGAATAGAATCGTCAGACATCTTGAAGCCGCCATTTTGATTTTTATGAATTTAGCCAGAAAATTCATAATCTTAACTGACCCCCACATACCAATTTTGAATCGGACCATAAATACAAATCTCGTCCGCCATCTTAGAGCCGCCATTTTGTTTTCTCTAACTAATGCATTGTCAGAACTATGAACACCTGCCAAATTTCTCGTTAATCGAACAACTAGAAGTCAGGTCAAATTTAACTTGAAGGATTTTTATGACAAACATCGGGACAGGTGAAACTAAATAAAAGCTTGTAAAAATAAAATAAACCTTAGTCTCAATAACTAGGCTACAACCTAAGGGAATCTCTTATATCTTTGAATCAGAACAAGTTCAATCAATTACAAAAATTACAGAATCGTGGAATTGGAATAATATTAGCTGCAATGAATGAGCACCTATACAAGATATGCTCTGTAGTTTAAGGTGGCTTACTGTCTCACAACGACTTTACTATCAAACTATGATATTCATATTTAAAATAATAAACAATTTGCAACCAATATACTTAGAAAACCTATTAATCACAAATAGTGAAGTACACCACCATAATACCAGATCGAACACCAATTTTCTCATCCCTAGGACAAATTAACAAAGCAGTAAGAACTCATTATTTTTCAAGGGTCTGGATAGTTTTAATAAACTGACAAATAATTAAAACAAACAACAAATTTATACTTAAAATATATTAATAGGCTTTGTTTTTGAATGAACATGTAAAATTGTATCATACAGGGAATGTGTGCGATATAGTTTATATTATTTTAAAGTTTATGTTATTTTCTGTTATTTTTGTTAAAATTTGTTTTTAAATTTATTTTGTTAAATTTATTTTTGATTTCTATGCATTATGTGTAGATAAAGTATATTAATTACGTTTATATTAGGCTTGCCTATTTGGAAATGAAGTTCTTCTACAAAACTAATGTAAGTAACAAATTTTGAGTCGGTGCCAAACAAATAAGCAAATGAATTAGGTAAGGCCTAAAATGATGGCATCGAGTTGCGCGGTGACATTCTGATAATTTTTTGACGTAATTTAATGATCTTCGCTGATTGTTTGTTTGGCCTACTCAAAATTAGTTACTTACATTAGTTTAGGCTCGTTATTGAGACTAAGAAGGTTTATTTTATTTTTCAGTTCCGTATTTCGTCGGTTTAATTTTTGTTAAAAAAGTTTTATTTTTCAATTTTTTGTGGCTGAAATCTACTAATTACTACCTACTTGTTTTTTTATCATTTCCAAAATACTTACTTACCCACTTTACTCAACTATTACCAGTTAAATAATATGATTATCTACTTTTACTATTTGTTGTAATATAAATTATTTTGTTGTTCTGGTTGGTTTATTTCATTACTTTGTATATCATTCCATCCCTCATAGAATATAATGATTGTGACGATGTAGGAGAACAAAAATAATGACAATACGATCTGTCATTATCAACTACATATGTGTGCCAATGTTCACAAGTGAAAAATCAATTATCCCCTATTTTCTACCCCTATTTGGATAATTCCATTTGAAATATGATCAACTATGAGGTATACCCTATCTAATAAAAAAAGAATCATCCAAATCGAAGAACCCAGTACAAAGTTATGCCTGATAGAATTGGTTAACGGACCAGAATTCTGAGGATGAGTTATCAATATCCTTCATTTTGCTACCCTTAGGGGTAGATTTCATCTTTTAAATTCAAATGGGACCAACTTCAAAGTACACCCTATCCACTGAAAAAATAATTATCGGAAATCTCAGTAAAAAGTTATGCGTGGTCATACATAAAAAACAAAAAAATATACGCGTCGACTAGAGAACCTTTTCCTTTTTGGTTTCGTCAGCTAAAAATTAATTCAAAAAGACAAAAGCGAAGTTTTAAATATAAAATAATATCAAGATGAAAATCTTGATTGAAACCTGGGACTCGAAGTGATGGCGCATTTGCTGTTTCAGTTGGAGGAAAAACCCACAACACCATCAGAATTCAGATCATCAACTTTCTCATAGAAAAGGACACATGCTCACTCGAAGATGAGAGAATCAATCTTGGAAAATACACGGGAGTCATCGAAGAGGTGCCAACAATTAGAATAAGGGTGTTTGCAATATGCCGTATAGTGTCCATTGGAAATGCTGCCGCTATGATTAGATATGGCGTAGATATTATAAAGAGTATTCATTCCATCCTGAGCAGAAAATTGGTCCAAATTCAAATTTTTGTATGGAAAATTAATCACATTGTCCAATTCTACTGCCATCAGTCGAAGAAACACGTTTTAAAATGTATAACAAAAATTTTTGGATATGTTTAAATACGAATCATATTTTTGAATTCCCCTGAACGGTGTGGGCTTGCATCGTCAGTCAAAGTCTCCTCTTCTGTCAACAGTTCAATACATTGTGTTGAATTCACGACTTCGTTTGGCAAGTCTGGAATAGGGATTGAAAGTACCAGAAAGGTTCAAAAGTAACGGAGCAGTAATTACAAAGTACATCTCAATATAACTTCAGCTGACCGGCAAATGTATCCACAATTTTGGAATTATAGAGACAGATATCTTGTCCAAGAAATGAAAGCTTTCTGATTATCATGCATATAACAAAATAGTTTGGATGGATTATTCTCTTACCGCCTTGTTTGAATCTTCATGTAAACCTACCAGAAGGTATCTTAGAAACTCTTCCGAATATGCTGGGACGTTTATGATCAAAGGAAGGGGCAAAATTTCTGAATAGACGGACGAAATGTGAAGTATCCACCATTTTCCGAGAGGATCAGAACTGCAGATATTTTAGATCAAAGATATAAAATATTTCCTTTCATTCTTATCATATTTAACATTAAAATTGTTATTGTTGGGTAAGGATATCAAATCAAATATGCTTTAATATCGAAAGAATTAAATTCTCATTGACAAACCTAGAAGGTAATTATAAAATAGTTATAAGCATTTAAAATATAAAAGAGTACAAACATTTAAAATACAAAAGAGTACAAACTGTACTAAATATAAACACACTATATACATACATACATATATACATACATGTACATACATATATGTGAAAAGTCACAATAACGCCAGGATCAACTAAATAGTCCTAATCGCATACTAAAAAAATTTTATATATAACATGTACACGTATATAAACAGACACATATTTAAAGCTAAATTAAAATTACAATTCGAAATCAAATACTTAAAATACATTGTCATAAAATTCTTTCAAATTATAATATGCTCTATCTAGCAGTAACTCCTTGACAGCCATCCTGAATCTATTATGTGCCACCAAAGAACGAATATGTGAAGGCAGGTGGTTAAACATTTTTTAGCATTATAAATTATTGACCCCTTTACCAAGGAGCTTCTGGGAATTGGTAGGGATACTGTAAAGTTATCACTCCTCGTCTTGTAAGTTGACAGAGATTGGATATTATTGTAAATTTTTTTGTGGATTAAACATACACTTTCCAGAATAAAGATACATGTCAATGTTAATAATTTTTGAGTAATAAACAAGGGTTTGCATGAATCTCTGGGTTTCGCTTTACAAAGGTATCGCACAGCCCTCTTTTGTAAAACAAACACCGAGTTCAATAGAAATTGAGAGCTATTCCCCCAAAAACAAATTCCATATCTCAACAGTGAGTCAATCAGTGCAAAATATGTTGCTCTCGCTGCAAATGTATTTAATTGTGATGATATGACCCTTACTGCAAAGCAACCTGATGACAATTTTTTGCATAAAGTACTGATATGAGTATTGAAAGACAGACTGTTATCCACATGGAGTCCCAAAAACTTGGCTGATGATTTGGTACTTATTCTCGAGTTCCCTAAGATTATATCATTCATATTTGTGGAAACAAACAACACTCAAATTTTGAAATAATAGACTGCCCTTTTAAAAAAATTCCCGAATATTTGTTTGGAATATCCAATTTTTTTCACATGCTTTATAAGTTTCACGTGTATGGTATCTTTGAAATGAATTTTCACCCACTTCCAGACGTCCGAATTATTTGAAATTTTGCACACGTATTAAGAACCGATGACAATACAATAATTCGATAGCTATGACCTGGTGTTCTCACCAAGATCGTCAGAAAAAACAATTACATTACAAAGATAGGGTGAATGACTTTTGGATGGTATTATGAGGCGGAGCCCCATCTCGTTGAAAGACAGACTTCACTCTGGAAATGGTCTCAATCGCCTCCCATGACCACTCGAGGGAGGGGGTGGTTAAGTAAAAAAAATACTTTTCTCACAATTAGTGTTTTTAGAATCATCAAACCGCCAATTAGGCGAAAAAAAGTGTCATATACCTAATATTTTTTACACATCATTCATGTCCATGGTTGAAGTGGGTGTCTACGCACTTAAGATGCAAAACATCTTAATTAAACCACTCTAGATGCAAAAATAAAATGACCAGTTGCAGTGAAACTTCTTTGTGGTATTATTCGGTCACAAACATAGGCCCCCCCTATCATATTTTCGTTGTTAATGGCGGCAGGCCAATATGAAGATGGCAAATAATAATATGGTATTTCCAATTGGTTACATTGCTCATTTAAAGTGAATTCAAGATAGTTCAAAGAACTTGAGAAATAGGTATCAACTAACATTGCCAATTACAAGAATGTGTAATCTGTGAAATCTTCCTAAATCTGTGAAATTTTAAATAGTACAAGCAACAGATAATGCATTCAGTAGCATTGCGGGTTGCCGTTATTAGGAAAATAATTCCTCATAAGTCAGCACAGAACCAATGTAATTTAAATAAGAACCTCACAACAGCCTGAACGACGCGACGATAACGATTTTTAGAATGCAATGTATCATTCAATAAATGCAATCTTTTTCCATTCTAACATTCGGTCAATTGATTGGAGATTGAGTCGAATATGCTCTTGGAGATCAAAGAAGTAGAAAACTCCTTGGATCTGATCGCTTAATTAATCAGTTGATATTTGATATACTGAAAACACGTTTGTTTTATGTCCACAAATGGACAAAATGTTAAATTTTAATAATTATGATAAGATAAATACGCATAACGCAGCTCACGACATCACAAATGTTATTTGTATGTCGACTGAGAAATTCCTATTCTGTCATTTAATGGCCAATCAGAATACAATACGCTGTAAGCTCAAAGCATATATGTATTAAGTACCAATATTGATAATGAAGACAGCAAATGTGAAGCCAAACCAAATGCATGACCATCGCTCGGACTCTTTCTAAACGGCAACGTTGGATTGATGCGCATGCGCGAAAGACAAGGAAAGACAGCAAATGTGAAGCCAAACCAAATGCATGACCATCGCTCGGACTCTTTCTAAACGGCAACGTTGGATTGATGCGCATGCGCGAAAGACAAGGAAAGACAGCAAATGTGAAGCCAAACCAAATGCATGACCATCGCTCGGACTCTTTCTAAACGGCAACGTTGGATTGATGCGCATGCGCGAAAAGACAAGGAAAGCATATATTCCTGACTTCAATTGCATTGAGTTTTGGCCAGTTATCAATAATCGTATTAATAAATATATGTGTGGCTCATATTAAAGAAGAAAAATGAAAAGGAGGGTTAGGAATTTGACACCAAGAAAATTTTCATTTTCGACGAATTTTTCTAATTGAGAGTCTCAAGGGATGACATGATCTACAAATGGAAATAGAAAATATAAATTCTTAAGAATGGCTCTTTTTACCAGATCCTCACATTGGAATTGAATTGAATTACTGATGTAGGAGTGCGGAATTCAAACTGTTGGAAATCGACGATGGGCTCAATCTCCTAGATATTGTTGTTTTGGGTCGTGGACTGAAGTGGTTGAAAAAGTGAATTCTAACTGTACCATAATAATGGATATTCAACAAAAGGCATCAAATATATCCTATCAAGGTCAGCCTAGCAAATTTAAATTGTATCCCAGCAAACATGTTACGCGTGGGCCTCTAGATAAGCATAAGCGGGCCATAATCATGATACGTCATCGGCCCGGCTAGCCCGTGTCGCGACGGCCATCAGTAGGCCTCCAGACTACCACCCGCTTTATTACATAGCGGGACTTCAGCTGAGATAGACAGAGTTAAGATGAACCGATATTGCATGGTAGAGATTACAGGCGATTAGGGGTATCCTACTAATCAACAGCGCATTCCACTGTTGGGAGGGATTTCATCAATGATCTATGCAAATATACAGGGCGTCCAATTCAAAATGCAGTACATGGAAGTATAGGGTATCTTGGAAGGCAATGAGCATAAAAGACGGTTTCAATGAAAACAAAATGGCCCATATGACCCTTAAGAACAATCTGGCATTATATCTTGAAAACAGTGAAACTTCAATGAAGATAGGTCATTATTATACACAATAAATTCACCAATCATTCAGAATCGACTGATTCATGGACTAGATATATACAATTAACTGTTTTCACTCTCTGAAGCCACTAATTGTAGAGGATTTCTGAAACTGTAGAGCCAGATTGTTCCTATTTACCTAAACAGACAACTTATTCTCCATTTCAACTATTTTTATTGTATCTCAAATGGTTTCCAAGATACTCATCCATATTTCCCTGACATTTTAAACTGGCCTGGAAAAATATTTCACAATAGATAGAATGACAACACACAAATCTGAAAAATTCTCGCCACTGACAAATAGAAAATACCCGATATTCAGTAATGCCAATGTTGCATTTTTCATTACAGAGGTGTAATGCCACATACTGTGTCAAAACGACATCGCGCGATATCGCAAATCTTTAACGGGTAATTTCTGGCTAAATTCAAAACATCCATAATAAATATGATGTTTCAGCCAGAGGGGCAAAACTGATATCATTCCAATTATTTACCGACATCGGTGTTCCGCTCCGACATCTTACCGCGTTAACAGCAACGGCCTATTTACCGCCATTCATGTTTGCTGGGATTCTTATGAATTTTCAAAATACATATGTTAATTATTGTTCACTCTTCTAGATTACTCGATGACAATATTTGTGACTTCCTCGCATCTGAAGATTAAAATGTCTATGTGTTATGGACTGCCACCAAGAACAAGTGAAATGCATTTTTTGGTATACAGCTATGACTGTTTCTATCCAAATCATGATTGAAAACTGAAGACCAAACCTAAATACATTTTATGGCATTGGTAAGCGCCATAAGAGGTAAAATTACCTTTTTTAACTTTTTTTTGTATATTTTAGAATATTCATGCATGCAAATTAATTTTTTTCAATTTTCCCTTAAATGTTTCGTGTCAGCAGGAAATTTGGAGAAGACAATAGTTTTGATGCTCTCTATGACATAGACGTTTCACAGAATTGACTACCTCGTTAACTATAATATCGATAAAAAACTGGGAATATTTTCCGACAAAGTTTTCTTTTCTCCCAAGACACAAACTGAAACTTTTTAACTTCCAATTGCAATTCTCTTCCAGGATGCAAAACTTCTAGGTAGGTGTAATAGTGATGTTAAAGAAATCACTTTGTAAATACATTTAAAATGAAAAAAACTGTATACTATATATGAGAATCAAATTGATAAGTATAGGTACATGCTAAACAAATGTGGAAAAATTTAAGCAAAATCATAAAATGAGAAAAAACTAATTTTGAAAAAAAAATATTTAATATCAATAATGAAATCAAAATAGTGAGAAAGGAAGCTGAAATGGCGAGATATTTCGAAATATATTTTGTGGAGAGTATGAGAGATATTGTTGAAAGTATACAAAATCAAACATGGATTGAAAACAAAGAAAGAGAAAGTCAATTCAAATGTCGAAATTCAAAACTTTGAATATCAAAGAATTAGAGAACATTGTATCTAGCATGTCGAACAAAAACAATAATGAAATATTGAGTATAAAATTCATCAAGGGCACTTTTGATATTATAGGCAATGAAATTCTAAACTTCATTAATGTCTCACTACAAACTGGTACATTTCAGTCGCTTGGCGGCCTTGTGTAATGAGTGGGGCTTCTTCATAGATCCAGACACCCTCCTATCAGAACGCCCAAATGACTGATGAATTCAATATGAAAGAGCAACGGACAGAAAGATGGCTGCCTACAACAGAATCTGACTACATCCAAATAACCAATCCTGAACTCGGCTTCAATGGCTCAACCCTCCCATGTTCCATCTGGTCTAAGCTGAATCGAATACGGACAGGACATGGTAAATGTGCCGACTCCCTACACCGATGGAGCCTCGTCAACAGCCCGCGGTGCGATTGTGGTTCACCAAGACAAACGATCCGCCATATCGTTTCAGACTGCCCATTCCGTGCTTATGGCGGAAACCTCCAGGACTTCGTCAACCCGAGAAATTAAAATTAACAACAGAAATTTCCCAAAATCGTATTGTAAAGAATCCATCGCTAAAAAAAAAAAATAACTGTACATTCCCTGAGAAATAAAATTAACAACAGTAACACCGATACCAAAAATTAAGAACACAATAGAAGCGATACATTTTCGTCCTGTTAATACATTGCCCGGGCTGGAAAAGATTTTAGAAATAGCAGTGTATAGACAAGTTGAAGAATTTTTAGATCTCGATAAAATAATCATGTTGAATCAATCAGCTTTCAGGAAAAAACATGTACTTCAGTAGTGTATGTCCCTTTATTTCAAATTTAAATAATAAATGGATGTTTCATTTCAAATATAGGTAGTGTATGGATCCTTTATTTAAGTTTTAGTTTGAAGTGGGTAGTATCTCAAGAACGAAAAGAGTTAGAGTAATTTCGCAAACGGCATTCGATTCAGAATGGTTGATTTAGTATATGCTCATAATTTCAAGACGTTCCTCAGAAAAAAAATATTTCTCGAAAAATCGAACAAAGGGGTTAACCCATGAAATTCACCAAAAAAACGAAATCGTCCTATTGCCTTCAGATTAAAGCCGAATGTAGAAAACATCATGGAATTCCAAAAATATGTACTTCAGGTGTATGACCCTTTATTTCAAATTTAATAATAAATGGATGTTTTATTTCAAATATAGGTAGTGTATGGATCCTTTATTTTAGTTTTAGTTTGAAGTGGGTCGTATCTCAAGAACGAAAAGAGTTAGAGTAATTTCGCAAACGGCATTCGATTCAGAATGGTTGATTTAGTATATGCTCATAATTTCAAGACGTTCCTCAGAAAACAAATATTTCTCGAAAAAATCGAACAAAGGGGTTAACCCATGAAATACACCAAAAAAACGAAATCGTCCTATTGCCTTCAGATTAAAGCTCGAATGTAGAAAACATCATGGAGATTCCAAAAAATATGTACTTCAGTAGTGTATGACGCCCTTCATTTAAATTTAGTTTCATTTCAAATATAGGTAGTGTATGGATCCTTTATTTTAGTTTTAGTTTGAAGTGGGTCATTATCTCAAGAACGAAAAGAGTTGGAGTAATTTCGCAAAACGGATTGATTCAGAATGGTTGATTTAGTATATGCTCATAATTTCAAGACGTTTCTCAGAAAACAAATATTTCGAAAAAATCAACAAAGGGTTAACCCATGAAATTCACCAAAAAAACGAAATCGTCCTATTGCCTTCAGATTAAAGCCAATGTAGAAACATCATGGAAATTCAAAAATATGTACTTCAGTCTTGTATGCGCTTCATTTCAAATTTAGTTTCATTTCAAATATAGGTAGTGTATGGATCCTTTATTTTAGTTTTAGTTTGAAGTGGGTCAGTATCTCAAGAACGAAAAGAGTTAGAGTAATTTCGCAAACGGACATTCGATTCAGAATGGTTGATTTAGTATATGCTCATAATTTCAAGACGTTCCTCAGAAAACAATATTTCTCGAAAAAATCGAACAAAGGGGTTAACCCATGAAATTCACCAAAAAAACGAAATCGTCCTATTGCCTTCAGATTAAAGCCGAATGTAGAAAACATCATGGAAATTCCAAAAATATGTACTTCAGTCTTGTATGACGCTTCATTTCAAATTTAAATAATAAATGGATGTTTTATTTCAAATATAGGTAGTGTATGGATCCTTTATTTTAGTTTTAGTTTGAAGTGGGTCTATCTCAAGAACGAAAAGAGTTAGAGTAATTTCGCAAACGGCATTCGATTCAGAATGGTTGATTCAGTATATGCTAATAATTTCAAGGACGCTCCTCAGAAAACAAATATTTCCGAAAAATCGAACAAAGGGGTTAACCATGAAATTCACCAAAAAACGAATTCGTCCCATTGCCTTAGATTAAAAGCCGAATGTAGAAAACATCATGGAAATTCCAAAATATGAGTTGTATCAAGATTTAAAAGGTGTGTATGGATCCTTTATTTTGTTTAGTTTGAAGTGGGTCGTATCTCAAGAACGAAAAGAGTTAGAGTAATTTCGCAAACGGCATTCGATTCAGAATGGTTGATTTAGTATATGCTCATAATTTCAAGACGTTTCTCAGAAAAACAAATATTTCTCGAAAAAATCGAACAAAGGAACCCTAAATTCACCAAAAAAACGAAATCGTCCTATTGCCTTCAGATTAAAGCCGAATGTAGAAAACATCATGGAGATTCCAAAAATATGTACTTCAGTAGTGTATGACCCTTTATTTCAAATTTAAATAATAAATGGATGTTTTATTTCAAATATAGGTAGTGTATGGATCCTTTATTTTAGTTTTAGTTTGAAGTGGGTCGTATCTTGAGAACGAAAAGAGTTAGAGTAATTTCGCAAACGGCATTCGATTCAGAATGGTTGATTTAGTATATGCTCTTAATTTCAAGACGTTTCTCAGAAAACAAATATTTCTCGAAAAATCGAACAAAGGGGTTAACCCATGAAATTCACCAAAAAAACGAAATCGTCCTATTGCCTTCAGATTAAAGCCGAATGTAGAAAACATCATGGAGATTCCAAAAATATGTACTTCAGTAGTGTATGACGCTTCATTTCAAATTTAGTTTCATTTCAAATATAGGTAGTGTATGGATCCTTTATTTTAGTTTTTAGTTTGAAGTGGGTCGTATCTCAAGAACGAAAAGAGTTAGAGTAATTTCGAAACGGCATTGATTCAGAAGGTTGATTTAGTATATGCTCATAATTTCAAGACGTTCCTCAAAAACAAATATTTCTCGAAAAATCGAAAAACATGAAATTCACCAAAACGAACGTCCTATTGCCTTCAGATTAAGCCGAAATGTAGAAACATCATGGAAATTTCCAAAATATGTACTTCAGTAGTGTATGACCTTCATTTAAATTTAGTTTTATTTCAAATAGGTAGTGTATGGATCCTTTATTTTGTTTAGTTTGAAGTGGGTCGTATCTCAAGAACGAAAGAGTTAGAGTAATTTCGCAAACGGCATTGATTCAGAATGGTTGATTTAGTATATGCTCATAATTTCAAGACGTTCCTCAGAAAAAAAAATATTTCCGAAAAAATCGAACAAAGGGTTAACCCTGAAATTCACCAAAAAACGAAATCGTCCTATTGCCTTCAGATTAAAGCCGAAAACATCATGGAGAAAAAAAAAAAAAAAAAAAAAAAAAAAAAAAAAAAAAAAAAAAAAAAAAAAAAAAAAAAAAAAAAAAAAAAAAAAAAAAAAAAAAAAAAAAAAAAAAAAAAAAAAAAAAAAAAAAAAAAAAAAAAAAAAAAAAAAAAAAAAAAAAAAAAAAAAAAAAAAAAAAAAAAAAAAAAAAAAAAAAAAAAAAAAAAAAAAAAAAAAAAAAAAAAAAAAAAAAAAAAAAAAAAAAAAAGAAAACAAATATTTCTCGAAAAAATCGAACAAAGGGGTTAACCCATGAAATTCACCAAAAAAACGAAATCGTCCTATTGCCTTCAGATTAAAGCCGAATGTAGAAAACATCATGGAGATTCCAAAAATATGTACTTCAGTAGTGTATGACCCTTTATTTCAAATTTAAATAATAAATGGATGTTTTATTTCAAATATAGGTAGTGTATGGATCCTTTATTTTAGTTTTAGTTTGAAGTGGGTCGTATCTCAAGAACGAAAAGAGTTAGAGTAATTTCGCAAACGGCATTCGATTCAGAATGGTTGATTTAGTATATGCTCATAATTTCAAGACGTTTCTCAGAAAACAAATATTTCTCGAAAAAATCGAACAAAACCCATGAAATTCACCAAAAAAACGAAATCGTCCTATTGCCTTCAGATTAAAGCCGAATGTAGAAAACATCATGGAAATTCCAAAAATATGTACTTCAGTCGTGTATGACGCTTCATTTCAAATTTAGTTTCATTTCAAATATACGTAGTGTATGGATCCTTTATTTTAGTTTTAGTTTGAAGTGGGTCGTATCTCAAGAACGAAAAGAGTTAGAGTAATTTCGCAAACGGCATTCGATTCAGAATGGTTGATTTAGTATATGCTCATAATTTCAAGACGTTCCTCAGAAAACAAATATTTCCCGAAAAAATCGAACAAAGGGGTTAACCCATGAAATTCACCAAAAAAACGAAATCGTCCTATTGCCTTCAGATTAAAGCCGAATGTAGAAAACATCATGGAGATTCCAAAATATGTACTTCAGTAGTGTATGACGCTTCATTTCAAATTTAGTTTCATTTCAAATATAGGTAGTGTATGGATCCTTTATTTTAGTTTTAGTTTGAAGTGGGTCGTATCTCAAGAACGAAAAGAGTTAGAGTAATTTCGCAAACGGCATTCGATTCAGAATGGTTGATTTAGTATATGCTCATAATTTCAAGACGTTCCTCAAAAAACAAATATTTCTCGAAAAAATCGAACATGAAATTCACCAAAAAAACGAATCGTCCTATTGCCTTCAGATCAAAGCCGAATGTAGAAAACATCATGGAGATTCCAAAAATATGTACTTCAGTAGTGTATGACCCTTTATTTCAAATTTAAATAATAAATGGATGTTTTATTTCAAATATAGGTAGTGTATGGATCCTTTATTTTAGTTTTAGTTTGAAGTGGGTCGTATCTCAAGAACGAAAAGAGTTAGAGAAATTTCGCAAACGGCATTCGATTCAGAATGGTTGATTTAGTATATGCTCATAATTTCAAGACGTTCCTCAGAAAACAAATATTTCTCGAAAAAATCGAACAAAGGGGTTAACATGAAATTCACAAAAAAACGAAATCGTCCTATTGCCTTCAGATTAAAGCCGAATGTAGAAAACATCATGGAGATTCCAAAAATATGTACTTCAGTAGTGTATGACCCTTTATTTCAAATTTAAATAATAAATGGATGTTTTATTTCAAATATAGGTAGTGTATGGATCCTTTATTTCAGTTTTAGTTTGAAGTGGGTCGTATCTCAAGAACGAAAAGAGTTAGAGTAATTTCGCAAAACGGCATTCGATTCAGAATGGTTGATTTAGTATATGCTCATAATTTCAAGACGTTCCTCAGAAAACAAATATTTCCCGAAAAAATCGAACAAAGGGGTTAACCCATGAAATTCACCAAAAAACGAATTCGTCCTATTGCCTTCAGATTAAAGCCGAATGTAGAAAACATCATGGAAATTCCAAAAATATGTACTTCAGTCGTGTATGACGCTTCATTTCAAATTTAGTTTCATTTCAAATATAGGTAGTGTATGGATCCTTTATTTTAGTTTAGTTTGAAGTGGGTCGTATCTCAAGAACGAAAAGAGTTAGAGTAATTTCGCAAACGGCATTCGATTCAGAATGGTTGATTTAGTATATGCTCATAATTTCAAGACGTTTCTCAGAAAACAAATATTTCTCGAAAAAAACGAACAAAGGGTTAACCCATGAAATACACCAAAAAACGAAATCGTCCTATTGCCTTCAGATTAAAGCCGAATGTAGAAAACATCATGAAGATTCCAAAAATATGTACTTCAGTAGTGTATGACCCTTTATTTCAAATTTAAATAATAAATGGATGTTTTATTTCAAATATAGGTAGTGTATGGATCCTTTATTTTAGTTTTAGTTTGAAGTGGGTCGTATCTCAAGAACGAAAAGAGTTAGAGTAATTTCGCAAACGGCATTCGATTCAGAATGGTTGATTTAGTATATGCTCTTAATTTCAAGACGTTTCTCAGAAAACAAATATTTCTCGAAAAAATCGAACAAAGGGGTTAACCCATGAAATTCACCAAAAAAACGAAATCGTCCTATTGCCTTCAGATTAAAGCCGAATGTAGAAAACATCATGGAATTCCAAAAATATGTACTTCAGTAGTGTATGACCCTTTATTTCAAATTTAAATAATAAATGGATGTTTTATTTCAAATATAGGTAGTGTATGGATCCTTTATTTTAGTTTTAGTTTGAAGTGGGTCGTATCTCAAGAACGAAAAGAGTTAAGTAATTTCGCAAACGGCATTCGATTCAGAATGGTTGATTTAGTATATGCTCATAATTTCAAGACGTTCCTCAGAAAACAAATATTTCCCGAAAAAATCGAACAAAGGGGTTAACCCATGAAATTCACCAAAAAAACGAAATCGTCCTATTGCCTTCAGATTAAAGCCGAATGTAGAAAACATCATGGAGATTCCAAAAGATGTACTTCAGTAGTGTATGACGCTTCATTTCAAATTTAGTTTCATTTCAAATATAGGTAGTGTATGGATCTTTTATTTTAATTTTAGTTTGAAGTGGGTCGTATCTCAAGAACGAAAAGAGTTAGAGTAATTTCGCAAACGGCATTCGATTCAGAATGGTTGATTTAGTATATGCTCATAATTTCAAGACGTTTCTCAGATAACAAATATTTCTCGAAAAAATCGAACAAAGGGGTTAACCCATGAAATTCACCAAAAAAACGAAATCGTCCTATTGCCTTCAGATTAAAGCCGAATGTAGAAAACATCATGGAGATTCCAAAAATATGTACTTCAGTAGTGTATGACCCTTTATTTCAAATTTAAATAATAAATGGATGTTTTATTTCAAATATAGGTAGTGTATGGATCCTTTATTTTAGTTTTAGTTTGAAGTGGGTCGTATCTCAAGAACGAAAAGAGTTAGAGTAATTTCGCAAACGGCATTCGATTCAGAATGGTTGATTTAGTATATGCTCATAATTTCAAGACGTTTCTCAGAAAACAAATATTTCTCGAAAAAATCGAACAAAGGAGTTAACCCATGAAATTCACCAAAAAACGAAATCGTCCTATTGCCTTCAGATTAAAGCCGAATGTAGAAAACATCATGGAAATTCCAAAAATATGTACTTCAGTCGTGTATGACGCTTCATTTCAAATTTAGTTTCATTTCAAATATAGGTAGTGTATGGATCCTTTATTTTAGTTTCGATAGACAGGGGCTCTCCGTTATAAATTGGTACATCAGTGGGTTTTTTTTATGAAGATCATTGTAATTCATTTTTACTGAAAAAATTGAAATACGGTCAAAGTGGATAGTATTACAGAGGTGACAGCGTCGAGAAATTATGAAAAGATAAATTTTCCCTTGTCAGGTAAAGTTAAGGTTTATCATATTTTTTTTCTATATAAAACAGGGAAATGGGTCCAAAGCTAATTTATCCCTGTTACATTATCTTGTTCATAATGAAATGTTATCTCTTTGCTGGAAGGATGCATACTTCGTATTTACATTCAACCTGTGAAAAAACGAATTACGATGTCACTGTATGATCCGCAAAGTTCGAAAATTGTAGTTTCCAACTTTGCAAAGTTTACATCTAATTTCATTCAAATCCATATTCCCCAAAGTGTATAGTGTGGTTCGCCATCTATTATGGAGTAGCGACAGCTCGATGAGTGAAACGAAAATAGAAATCTTGCAATATTTCCACTCATACTTTATGCTAGTTCAACTAATAGAAGAGAGATGGCCAAGTATTTTTTTTCCAAAATTACTGGTAATCTGAAAGGCGATTGTTAGACTGAAAAAGAAATGGCACAGCGACAAAATGTATACAGATCACTATAATAAACTCACCAATGACAATAATAGACATCGAAGGTGAAACACAACTTTCTAAGGGCGGGTTGTATCACCTCTGGTCATCTTTGGTTTTGCAAAACTGCAGGTTCTCTCTCTTTTTATCGTCTTGATCTAGAAAGAGAGAAAACGTGTAGATAACCTTTACTTTAAAGGATGACTAGCTGTGTTACAACCCGACCTAAAAAATATCCAGGGCGTCAAGGATCGAACCATCAAGGAAAATCTCTATGGCACATGTCGAAGAGAATAAAAAAGCTCTGCGAACCAATGTCAGCCATAGAGAGTGGTCCATCGAAAAGGTGAGTTAGTTGTGGAACTTTCCAGCTGTGTACATATAACAGCAGACCCTAATGTGACATAATGGGAAGCCGCGCAAAATATCAGAGAGGCGACAACAATTTCGATTTACCAAAGAACGTTGCAAAGTTATTGACCGATTATGAAAAGAAACAACAGATATTATAACACGACAGCCCACACTTACGATGTTTTCCATTCTGTTTGGCTGTCGACTAGTGCTGCCAATTGAAAGTATACAAAATGCTGACTAGCGTCTATCAAAATGCGGAGTTTTACTCCCAGAATTTTGAGAATGCTTACAAAATCCTTACAAACTCAATTTATACATAATCTATGGTATATATGGATGATTTCGAGGGTCGACTTGTTCTGATAGATACTGTTTCTGAAACGAAACCAGACCAAACGAGACTAGAAAAAGCACATATTCACCAATGTCTATTGAAATGGAAATGCAATAGGAAACACGCATGTGCCCCCTTTCTAGAATATTTTGATTTGCACATAAAGACTACCACCTAGAGTTCTCAGCAACAAACTTAGATATTGAAAAAATATGTAATGTTTTTCATAATTCGATATTGAAAACGCCAATTTTGTCGTCACATTAAAAAACGTACTCCTAGCGCCTCTGGTGGACGTAAGCATCGTAATTTCACACAGTTCTATTTTTTACCACTAGTTGCTTCGAACTGTCAACTATAATTTCATCTGCCTTCGTTTATATGTTGTACCAATATTTTTATCATGATAGTTTTCAAATATCACATCAAAAGTGAGCTCGAATTTATGTTTGGGTTGAAAGAAATAGTATCAACTATCAATATTCCTGAAACAACCACAACTGGCGCAAGTGTTTGGGGGAAGTTATTCAAATGGAGGTCAAATCGAGTTTGAATTGAGGAGCACTTTTAAACTTGGAAATTTCGAAAAAAATTTGGGATATGAGAAATTATTTTCACAAAATGTAATTATTGTGGATCTAACTGCGGCAAAGAAGAATTAAAATGAAATCATGCATTGAAACCTGTTGAAAAAAACATAGTATAATCTAAACAATGATAAAACTCATAGAAGCCTCAGGCTGAGATAAGATTTCAGATATGTCATGTCATGCCAATTTTAATTTCGACAAACAACACAGAACTCAAACCAGCAAACTATTATAGACAAAGACGTGAAGAGTAACGACTAACGAGTTCTGTGCCCTGTGCCATTAGCCATTACATGACTGGCCATTGGCCATGTACCACACGAAAAAAACACAAGTAGTCAGGAAGATTAACGCTTTTCTCCCACTCCTTGGTCCTTAGTGCAAAATGCTTACAAAATCCTTACAATTCGTCATTACTCCACGATTACTCCAGAGCTTTCGAATTGCTTACAAATGGAGTAATTACTCTCAAAACGGCAGCGCTGTTTGTATCATAGACAAGAGTTCTAATCACAAAACACATACATGTATGTGTTTTGTGGTTCTAATTTGTATACACAGGGTTGCCAGGTTTTGGAAAAAATCTTATTATTTCTAGATTTTTGGCCTTATAGAGAACACGCATGTGCCACTTTTGATTTGCACCTAAAAAGCTCAACATCAAACTTTGAAATTAAAAAAAAACGTTTAGTGTTTTCATAATTCGAAATCGAAAACACCATTTTTTTCATCACATTCAAAACGTACTCCTAGTGCTCCTGATGGCCGTATGCATCACATAGTTCAAACTTTTACCGCTAGTTGCTTCGAACTCTCAACTATAATTTCATTTGTCTTTGTTTTTACGTTTTACTAATATTTTTATTTTCATAGCATTTTCAGTCGTTACTGAAACATCACATTAAAAGTGAGGTTGAATTTATGTTTCGGTTGTAAGAAATAGTATTGTCAATAAATATTCTTAAAACAACCACAATTGGCGCTAGTGCTTGGGGAAAGTTATTCAAGTGAAGGTCAAATCGGGTTTAAATATAGGGGCCCCTTTAAATTTGAAAATTTCTACAAAACTTTGAGATTTGATAAATTATTTTAACAAAATATAATTTTTGAGAACCAAACCGATGCAAAGAAAAAATAAAATAAAATCATACGTGTTCCCTATTATAATCAGTTGAAAAATTCCGCTGAGAAAACGTTCTTGAGTCACGTACGCTATCATTTTAAGAATAAAGATCTCAGTTGCCTATAACTCGTGGACTAAGTCTGATCAGGACAGTCAACAGATACGCTGTCAATGGCAAATTGGTGTTTTTTATTTTGTTAATTTTTTTTGCTATATTATGAGGATGAAAAAAAACAACGCAGTTTTAGTTCAGCACTATGGAAGACATTATACTAGTAGACGTGTATTTCATAGTGTGATTCACTTTTTGGTAATTGCTGTAGTCCTACCAGATGTCGCGCACCTTCTTCGAATATGCCAGAATATGATAATTTCATGGAGTCTAGGATGAGAGGCTAATGTTATAATTGAAAAAATCAACATAAATACACAATCTTGATATCATGGTGGATTCATATGCGATATTTTACAGTTATCACTTATGGTATGATACCCACTTACACTTTACACATTTTTGATTGCATAAACATTGCAATAAGGGAGTTCCGCACAAGTGGCCAATTTTAAAAACACCTTCAAAACTTCTGCTTCTCCAATGGAAATAGACCTTTTCATTCTAGAAAAATTTTGTGCGCATGCCTCAACTTCCGCCATGTTTTTCGGACACTTTATACGTGTATAACCTGTAAATATGCGCTATATTCTTCGATACTGGATATATTGTTCGTGGTAGACAGACCAAAAAAGCAAGCAAGGTAAAGAGTCCTAAATTTTCATATTACTCGCTTTTATAACATGGCGGATGCACTGGCGCATAACGGGTCGTGAAAAGGTTCTCATATTTTGTGTCTACTGATGAAGAACAAACCCCTATACGCTCAATACATCTCTTCAAGAGAGAGATCTTTCAAGGACACTCCACCTGAAGAACTGCTCCAGGAATATCTTTTGGGAGTAAAGTAGTCATATTTTGTGAAAAAAGATTGAATAAGAGAGAGACAGAAGTGACGTTAAAATTCAAATGGCATCATGATAGATGACAGTCGATAATGCACGAATCAGACCGGGACAGGGAACAAGAGATATAGACACAAAATTCACTATTAATACAACTATTTCATATAGGAAAATAAAACACTTTGAGACTAAAAATAGGGAGTTTTTGGGTTTCTTAAAATAAAATAAAAAGTTAACGACTTTTGTGGTTATTGCTATTAACGATAAACATAACGACTGATTGATTTGAAAGAGTTTTTGGAACGTGAAAGATGATAACGTTAAATTCCGTTAAAGGAAAGAAAACATTAATTTTGATGTACCTGATTTTTCACTCATAGAGCAAAAGTTTCACATAAATAGTAATAAATATTGAATGAATTTTATGAGAAGAGGATCAACTAATATTGCTTCTTGAATTTCGAGCCGTTTATAAGCAAATATGTGTTTCGTAAAGCAAAAGTTCTGATATGTATTGAGGATGACCACAAAACTTGCTCTTCCGATCCGTCGTTATCGCTATTTGGTTTGCCTCCCCTCTTTTCCCTTACTGCGCAGTCGCACAAATAACGATAATCACAAAAGTTGTTATTTTAAGATGCCTAAAATGATCCTGCATATTCAATTTGTGATTCTCTATACAATCCGGAAGTTGTTAACTTGTGTGGAATTATTTTTAATCAATGGAGATCTGATAGCGGTAGCTGGTAGGATTGAAACAAGGCGCCTGCGCACAACAGGAATTATTGCAAAGTTTTAAAAACATTGCAAACTGTAAGATGGCTCTAATGTTTCAAAAATACCAAAATAATTAATCGTAGGTTCCATATTGAATGAGTAATCATATAAGTTGTGTGTGTGTGTATACACTTTTTGGTCGAAGAAGACGAATTTTTAAAATGTCACTTGGCAACACTGTCTAAAGTGTAAATTTATTGTTGGTTAGGTTAGGAGATGATAAATGCTATCTAGTTAATGTTCCACAAGAACAGAAACCTATTAAATATGGACTGATTAAATTAAAATGGACTATTTCAGGAGCGGACTAAAATCGGTCCTAGGGGCTTCGCCCCCTGGCACTCGCCCAACAGGTCCAGAAACGGTACGTGTGGAAGTATTCCTCGAACATCTGTTTATTTGATATGCTTGTTTTTTAGGTGGAGAGACTTGTGAGTAGAGTGAGCACTTCCACCTTGTTGGAAGACAGACGTGATGCTTGCAGAGCCCTCAAAGCCTTGTCAAAAAAATACAGACTCGAAGTCGGTGCTCAGGGGATGGACGTACTTCGACAAGTCTTGGAATTGGATCACAGCGACTATGAAATTGTCGGCTACTGTTTGGATACTTTATGCAATATAACATCCAAGGATATATTCGAGGAAGAAAACGAATCCATGAACATGCAAGTCAATGTTGGGGAACAATTCACGGAAATGTTCTTAAAAAACCCGGAAAACGTGACTTTAATTTTGAGATTTTTGGAGGAATACGATTTTAGAGTGAGGTGGCCCGCTGTGAAACTACTGAATTCTCTTGTGTTATCGAAACCCAAGGAAATACAGGACATAATATTAGTGTGTCCGATGGGGGTTTCGAAGCTGATGGATTTACTGTTGGAGAACCGCGAAGTCATAAGGAATGATGCCTTGCTGTTACTCATCAATTTAACCAAGTCTAATGCCAATATTCAGAAAATAGTAGCGTTCGAAAACGCCTTCGACAGACTCTTCGACGTTATCAAAGAAGAAGGTTGGACCGACGGGGGAATCGTGGTAGAAGACTGCTTTATCCTATTGTTAAATCTTCTGAAGAACAATTCGAGTAATATAAACTTTTTCAAGGAGGGATCTTATATCCAAAAACTCGCTCCCATGTTTACCTTACCCCCAAACTTGGAAGAAATCGGCTGGAGTCCCCAAAAAATATCCAATTTCCATTGCGTTTTACATTTAGTACGAACCCTGGTATCGCCGAATAACCCGGCCCAAATTATCACCGCTTGCCAGAAAGACATGAGAAACACAAACTTATTGGAAGCTCTGTGCAACATTCTCATGTCCGGGGGCGTACCCGCAGATATTCTAACGGAAACAATAAACACCGTAGGGGAAGTCATCAGAGGCAACCTGACCAACCAGGAGTACTTTGCCAACGTATTAGCGCCTTCGAATCCCCCTAGACCGGCCATCGTGGTACTGTTGATGTCAATGGTGAACGAGAAGCAACCGTTTTCGCTGAGGTGTGCCGTTTTGTACTGTTTCGAGTGCTTCCTGTTCAAAAACGAGATTGGCCAAGAACTCGTCGTTCAGACTCTGTTACCTAGTAATTCTGGATCTAGCGCTCTAACTACAGGCCAGTTATTATGCAGCGGTCTGTTCAGCAACGATCATTTGAGTAATTGGTTCTCGGCTGTGGCTCTCTCTCACTGTTTGATAGACAATCCCGCGCAAAAAGAACAGTTGCTGAGAGTTTTGTTGGCTACAAATCTGGGAGCGCAACCTGTTAGCCTCCTTCATCAGTGTGGCGTTTTCTTGCAGCATACCAGTAACTTGCAAGCCAAAATCGGTATGCTCATATTGATGGCAAACTGGATGGCCTACTCTCCACAAGGTGTCAAAGTTTTTTTGAACGTTCCCGGTGCTATGGCTTACTTGACAGCACAAGCATCAGCCAGTGAATATGACAATAATGAGGACATTCTACAGGTAAGCTAAATACTACAGTCCAGAGTGCGAAAGTATATTAGGAAAAATTATGCACCTTCAGAAATCCTAATTTTGTCACTATCTTGTTTATAAAAAGGCTTCTTTTATCATGTTCTCTAAGGGTGAAATTATCCACAAGTACAATAGAAGAATGATATTTTTTCTTTTTATATCTTAGGAATTTTCCTAAAGCATTAATTTAAGTTAGTTAAGTAAATTGCTAAATGTTGTACCCTAAAATAAAATTGAATGTGATAATGTAAGTGGGTGCACACACAGTATTCAGAATACCATCGTGTACCGAATATAATTTATTTAGTTTATATCAATATATATGTGGTTGTTAAGAGATATTAACAATAAGATATGTAAAATATATTGCTGTTACTAAATAAATAAATAAATAAAAAAAAAATATATACACTGGGAAAAATTTAACTCGGCTGAAAAAATCTCTGTCCCTCGTTAAAAGGACAATTATAAGATCGAATTCTGTAGATTGAATAATGTGTAACATTTTTTTATGGATATTCATGAAAGATGCAAAACAATAAATACAAATAGACATAAAAAAATTAAACCGTGGATAAGCTATGGAATAATAAATTCTATAAAACATCGAGACAAACTGAAAAAAAAGATAATACATAATAATGAAGATTTAAACTTGATGATTGAATACAAACGATACAGAAACCAACTAAAATAATAAGTGCTGCTAAAAATAGATATTATTCCGAGGAAATAAAAAATAACACCAATAAAAAAAATTTAAAAACAGATGCTACAAATTCAAATAGCAACAAATCCAACAGTCATATAAGTGTGACTGATGATAATAACGATTCATTCATGAATGATAAAGATATGGCTGATTACTGCAATAATATTTTATTAATGTTGGACAAACTATGGCATCAAAAATTGATGCACCACCTCCAGACTACAAACTGTATGAGCCAACACTGGAAAACTCCATGTTTCTCAAACCTTAGATAATAATGAACTCGTAATGCACATCACATCATTAAAAAATAATAGTGCTTCAGGATTGGATGGTGTATCATCGAAACTGATCAAATCATGTCACATCTATATGTTGCAACCCCTCAAACATATAAATATAATTTTCTCAAATGGCAAAGTACCAATTCAATTCAAAACATCCTCTGTAACCCCCCATCTACAAATCTGGTGACGAAAATAATGTAGCAAATTATAGGCCCATTAGTCTCATAAGTACATTTGCAAAAATATTTGAAAAAGGAGAGACTATACGATTTTTTTACAATTAACAATATATTGAATGAGAGGCAGTTTGGATTTAAAAAAGGAATGAGTACACAAGATGCAATGTTCAACCTAATCGATATCATAAAAAGAAATCTTGATAATAATGAAAAGTGTATTGCAATTTTTCTTGATCTCGCTAAGGCCTTTGACACGATCCCCCATCAAAGCCTCCTTGATGCTCTTGAACATTATGGAGTCAGGGGCATCGTGCTGGAAGTCTTTGCGAGCTATTTAAGTAATAGAAGGCAAGTTTTTAAAGTAGTACAGTGATCCACTATGTGTGCAAATAGGCGTTCCCCAAGGTACAGTTCTCGGACCAATTCTTTTTATTACCTATATCAACTCTCTTTTGAATATTGACATTAACGGAGAATCTATATCATATGCTGATGATACCGTACTAGTTTTCAAGGGATTCTGCCCAGAAAGGTATTTCAACTGTCAAAAACTGGCTAGACTATTACAAATTATCTTTAAATATAAAAAAGACCACATATATTGCCTTCTCATTGACAAACATTAATAGACCTGAATTCACCTCTCTTTCAATCATCAATGGATCAAATGTCAAAATCAATGAATCTCACAGTACACAATATTTAGGTGTTACCATAGATAAAAATCTGAAGTGGGCAGAACATGTTACACAGTTAATCAACCGTACAAGAAGACTTATACATACATTTTATCAACTCAGGAAAATAATGAACAGAACATTATTAATGTCAGTATACAAGGCATTGTTGGAGTCCATAATTAGATATGGAATCCTAATATGGGGAGGTCTGTATAGCAATGCGTTGTGTCCTTTGAATGTGGTACAGAATTATATACTGAGGGTCATCCTACAAAAAAATATAATGTTCCCAACAAACTTACTATATAATGATAACACACTTAATGTAAGATCTCTATATTTCCATGCCAATTGCTTGTACATTCACAAAGCCACAGTACTAAGAAAATATGTAAATCACTGTTACAACACGAGAACAACAGCAAATAATCAATTAACTGTTCCATTTTGCAAACATCATGCAAGTCAAAGATTTGCTACAAGAATAGCACCAAAATCATTCAACCTACTACCTCACTTTATAAAGAATTTAACAAATGCAAAAACTTTTTCAAATAAATGTAAACACTATATCACTCAAAATCTTAATATGTTTTCAAGTCTCCTATAATAATATTACTACCCCTGACTAAACTGGGATCCCGATTTATGATTTATAATTTGTAGTTCATAATTTATAATTGTATTTCTTATTTTTGGATTTGTTTTCCAATTTACAAATACCTACATATGTTATTTAATTATATGCACACACAGGTGTTTCACACCTAGGTGCATCTGGAAAAATGTAAGGAATGGTAGTCACCCCGGGAAAAGAGGTGTCATTGGGCTGGAAAGGTTAAAAAAAAAAAACAAACGGCAGTGTAGAATTTTTCAGTTTGTAGAATTGAATTCAGGAGGTTGATATACATAGCACCTGAAGTATTTCGATTGCAATCATTTTCATACGCTCCGAAAACATGGCAAATTCAATGTGAAACCTTCATGTTATGTTAATTTGCAGAGTGATAAAGTAGACGGAATATTACAAAAATTTTGTAAAGTATCCATATACAACATTACTTGTGGAATTTTGTAAAAAATAAAAAAAAATGAACTCTGTGGAAATCTCAATACCTGTTAAGGATTTTTTAACCTCCTGAATTTGATTCTGCAAACGTAAAAACTCTACATTGCTGTTTCAATAAAAATGTAATTTCCTTTACTTATTTATTCACAGACACTATTTCATTTTCAAAAAAATATGTAACTTAAATGTAAAAAAAAAGCGTGCAGTGTTCTCTACTTACTTTCCATAATGACTCTACCTTTACAAATAGCTAGCAATAAAAAATTTAAGACAACTGATATCAAGCACCTCAGGTTTTCTACAAGCTTCTATTAGTTTCCTCTGTCCCGATGTCTGTGGGTTTGTAATTAAATCTAAAAAGTTAAATTTTCCCCACTTTTAGTTGTCCGATTAACGTGAAATTTGGCAGGTGTTCATAATACCACCTGATCAGGGTTGGATCGACCCCATGCCACGCACCGGCGTGGCACATAGACTCAAATGACGAGTTGTCAAATGCTCCTTCTATATCAATAATAACCTAGGTCAAACAATTAAAGAAATTATTTTTTCCTTTTTAGTGCATTAGTATAAAAGCTTGCCTATTTTTTTTACATCAAAGTCTTTTTGGTCAATGACTTTATTCTTATTATTTTTAAGTTTTTGTTTATATTGCTTCGGAAGTGTGTTTTTTTAGTTTTTTTAAACACACCTTGAGTTCACAAATGAATATATAAAAATACACAGAAGGGCAAACCTGTGCTTGGATAAGTGAATTATCTACTTAATTAACATTTTGAAGAGATACAACAAAAAACATTCATATATAACATACATAGAAATACAACAAATCTTATTTATAACTACTTACATTAAGTGAATCATGTTATATTTATTTGGTACATATACAGGGTCTCCGAAAATAATGTGTCACCATTCAGAACCAAAAAGTTTTTTGAATTTGAAGTCACCCGTTTTTCCAATAATTGGAAATCTAAATTCAAACAAGAAAGAACAAATATAAAATGGGACAGTTTAATTATATCAACATAGCTTGCAGCTATGAGCATTTTCAACTTGTTGATTAATTGAAACAAATTTCAACCAATAGAATGCCTAATGCAGTGATCATGACAGAAATAAAAATATATTGTGCTCATAAACGTTCATTTTATAGAAAAAATCAGTAACATTTCAGAAAATATTCACAATAAAAGTAATGATACTCGGATAATAATACAATGATTGTTGCCAAAAGGACATAATTGGTTTTGTAAAGTTAAATATACCGTTCAAGCAATATATAGGTAGAGCAATCTTGAATAAGAATGACATTTGACAGTGTTAACCATGAAATATGCAAAAAACTAAAATATATGAAGTAAGAGACACATCATTTAATTTAATAAAATCCTATTTTAACAACTGATTTCAATTATTTAATAGAAACTAATATGGGAAAGAAATTGAATCAGAACTAATTGTAATAATGAAAGGAGCACCACAAGGATCATTTTTTGGCCCCTCACTTAATTGTATATGCCTATGATTTTCCTGTTTTTCTGAATTAAAAGAGTCCTTAATTGGTAATGACCTAAATACCAGATATGCTAAATGTGCTGAATACTTACCTATCAACTCTTAACATTCCAAAAACTCAAATTATTAATTTTGCTAACATACAGGGTGAGCTAAATATATTTAACTATCAAAATGTCACTGGAGTTGAGTGTTTAGGATTGATTATTGACAAAAGGTTGGAAGAACTGATAGTTGTAGGATAGTTTTTATTGAAAGTTAAATATTGTTCCTGGTAAACCTTTATATATACGAAACTGTAATATCCATTACAGAAAATCGAACAGAATTATTTTGAAACTGTGAAAATGATTCTGTTCACAATACAATTATGAAGAATGAGCTTAAAAATGTGTAATTATGCAAATAATCAAAGAAATGTAAAAGCTTGTGTAAAAGACAGCATTATAAATATTTATAAAAAAAATCCAGTTGACTTCAGAAATGTTTCAATTGCTACTGAAAAAATTATACTTCTGATAAATGATGTATTTTGCTGTATTTAATCTACCAGTCTGTGATAATGTAGATGACTATTTTATTTTATGATACTGACATATTCTACATTCTTAGTTTATTTGTTTACTGCACTTGTCCATGTAGCTAATAAAATTATCTATTTTCATACATATAGTAAACTTACCAAAAATTTTGCAAAATTAATTAAATAATAAAGGTTTAGAGAAAATAACAGGACATTATTCTTATGAATGTTATCCAAAGGCAAAAAAGTCGGAATACAACCATCAAAATTGGAACCAAGCAATGTCTTTATGGCTTTTCTTTTTATAAATCGTATTTTTTCCAATCGAAAAATATAAAATCCAATGAAATACTTCATTGATATTGTTGTGACATCAAGAAATATGTTATTCTATAGGAAATGATAGGTATTCTTTTTCTCAGGGTCTGTGTGCTTTCGTGATGGGCCTGTGCGTTTCCTTCAATGACAACTCTGTTCAAAACTACTCGAAGGAGAATTTGAGTCAGCTCATCGAGAAACGAGTCGGTATCGAAACATATTGCAAAAAGTTATCCGAGATTTCTCGCCATGAAGTCTATGCAAAAGCAGCAAAACAGCCCCAAATCAGAGCGAATCATTCCAGCGAATTGTTATTAGAATTCGAATTTTGCAAGCTGTTCAAAGCATTGGAAGGGGTGATCATTCAATCTTTGGGGGCGCAGAGAGATTTGTCCAACGGAATTTCCGAACTGAGCTTGAATGAACACGAAAACGCATTGTTGTTACAATACAAAGAACTGATCAGGGATCAAGACAAGAAGATACAGGATCTACAGAGGCAAATCAACAATTTGAAAAAGGAGAACCAGGGCTTGCAGGTAGGATTGAGAATCCAAACTGAATTAGTGGAAACTTGTTCGGATTGGTCGCCATCTAGGAAAGAATAGCTGAACGATTCTGTTCAGACATTAATTCTGGCTACTCTTTACTAGATGGCAATAGTTTGTCTTGAAAACAAATTCAACTCAACATTGAACTTCCCTATATCAATTTTCAACATTCATTCTTTCAGGATCGTGTCAAAGAAATGGAAGAAATCAACATGCAGTCAGTGGATCAGAATACCCTTTTGAAAGCTCAACTAGCAATGAGTTCAGCAAATTCTGTGAATCCAGACTCTGAGCAGCAGAAAACTCTTCCACCTTCCAATGTTGCCGAAGATCTGTTGAAAAAAATTGAGAGACTGCAGGCAGAGAATTCGGAAAAAGATGCTGAACTGGAAACGATAGGAAAGACCAAGATGATTTGTTGTTGTTATTAACGGACCAAGATTTAAAACTGACTACATTTAAAAATAGATTGAAAGAATTGGGCCAAACAGTTGAGGATGATTCTGATAATAACTCTGCTTATTCGGAGAATGATGATTAAATGGTGTTTTATTGCACAGGAATGAATGCTGCAGATTTTTTTATGGTTTCCAAAAAAAAACTTTATAAAAGGTGTACTCATTCAAATTCGCCTGGCAATGATGGTTGAAAATTTTCTTGAGATTAATCACGCAAAAAAATTGAAAAATCAATCAACTTTTTATTATATTTAATTATGTTGTGCATATTTTGACTTAATATGAACTAAGTGTATTATAGCAGTGAATAAATTATTTCAAGTCACTCCACTTTGCCATGTAAGCTCCTGGAAAATGGCCGTTGGACTTTTCTTAAGTGTTTTTGCGTCCTGAAAACGAATCTAGAAAGAACGCTGCAATCTCATACCATTTTCCAGTTTCCCTTTTACAAGCTTTTATTTAGTTTCACTTGTTAGTTAGTTCGTTCGTTTGTTAGTTTGGGTCAAATATTTCAAGTGTATTTTGACCGAATTCTAGTCGTCCGATTCATTTGAAATTTGGCAGGTGTTCATAATTTCGGTAACAATGCTTTATGGATTTTTTTAGAGGAAAAAACAAAACGACGTCTTTAAGATGACGGACGAGGTTTGTAATTCTATTCAAAATTGGTATATGGGGTTTTCGGGTCGGGGATTATGAATTTTTTGTCAAAATTCACGAATTCCAGATGGCGGCTCCAAGTTGGTGGACGAATTTTGTAATAATGGTCGATTCGATTCAAAATTGGTAACTGGGGGTTTTTGGGGTCGACATTATGAATTTTTGTCAAAATTCATAAATCAAAATGGCGGCTCCAAGATGGCGGACGATCTTGTGATTATGGCCGATTCTATTCAAAATTGGTATGTGGTGGTTTTTGGGGTCGGAGATTCATAAATTCAAGATGGCAGCTCCAAGATGGTGGATGAGTTTTGTGATTATGGACCGTTTCTATTCAAAATTGGCAGCTCCAGGATGGCGGACGAGTTAATTTTTAGATGGTCTCCTTTAAAGAACTAGGATAGCTCAGAACTCACAGGAAAAAGACCTCATGATAACGATGCTTTAACAAAACTGCATGCATGATTGAGACGTACTTACTTAAAAACACAAAATAAAATGATCAATAATTTTTATTCAAATAAAAGGTAAAAAATAATAGCTTTGGATGTGTGACCTAGGTTATTCTGTGAGTTATAGATTGAAAAGCTTTAATAGTTTAGCAATTGTGCAAGTAGAACTAATTCAAGTAGTGCCTGAGCTAAAATGCAATTAATATATAAATAGTTGTGTTTGTAGACTTGAAAACTATAGAACCCGATGAGCTTTCTCATCATTAGGTATTTAAAAAGTTTTGATTGAAAATGGAGAAAATATTTTCAAAATTATCACAGGTAATTTTACAAAAAATTTAGATGAATTCACTACTAGAGAAATAATATGGAAAAATTAAAAATAGACACCTTGAAAAAAATATATTTGTCTCATTGATGAAAATGACAACAGATTTCTTAAAGAATACTCTAATTCCTCTATTTCTACTGTTACAATTCTCTTTTCAAAAAATATGACACTTCAAAGTTAGTGTTTATTACTGGAATTTATTTTCGAGTTTCCGATACTGATTGAATTCCTTAATGATGATCATCGAAATCTGTAAAATCAGTAACGCTTATTTTGATCGAGTGTTATTCATAATCGCAGATGGAAGGATATAAATGTTATGTCCTGTTCCAAAATTGTAATAATTTTTTAATTCAATAAAATAGCACAAAAATGTTTCAATGAACAAAAATAACAATTTTATATTCAGATGAATCATATTTTGAATAGTGAAATCGATAGAACCCGATAAACTTGCTCGAAACTTTAGGATCATTTTTAATTGAAAATTGAAAATATTTCCCTATTATCACTAGTGAATTCTACAGTGCTTCTCAAAAGTCCCCTCTTCCCCTCTTATTTTTGGAATGATTATACATAAACAAGTGAAATTCGGAAACTGAATACTAAAGGTTGTAAACTTCCCTACTAGTGATGATAGATGACAAAATCGTCAAAGATGACGTCACAAGGCCATTGTGACCAATAATTTTAAATGGAACCCTACGGCAAGCGACACCTCTTTCAAAAGGTATCGAAAAAACCTATTCAATAATACTAATTTTGTTTGTGTTTATGGCAGTTTTAATGGCTCATTAGTAAACATTAAAATTTAAATTCCATTCAGTATGATATTAATTACAGATTTAAGAATCAGTATCTACTTAAAGAAATTGCTCGAAGTGACCTCCATTTACTTCCTGACAGTGAAATACCCTATTTCTTACAACAATACGTTGTTTTAAAACGTCAATATTGTCAGGTTCAGTGGCGTAAACGTTCGATTTAAGGTACCCCCACAGAAACAAATCAAAAGGTGTGAGGTCCGGTGATAGAGCTGGCCATTCCGTTGAACCTCGTCGTCCAATCCATCTACCACGATACTCCTCACCCAAATACCTTCTTACTGCACCGTAATAGTGTGGAGGAGCACCATCCTGTTGGAATGTTATTTCCAAATGCCGAATTCATCTGGATTATCTTCCAAAATTTCAAGGATTAACGGTTCTATTGCGTTTTGCAACAGCTCCAGATAAACCTCACCAGTTAAATTATTATTTAAAAAAAGAGGCCCAACGATGTGGTTTCCCAGGATACCTGCCCAAACATTCACATTCTGGGGAAATTGGGTATGTGTTTCACGAAACAGGTGAGGATATGCATCACTCCAATACCTCACATTCTGTGTATTTACATTTCCATTTAGATAGAAAGTACTTTCGTCACTAAAAAAAACTGTTTTGACATAGTCTGGTTGTTGGTTAATTTTAGTTTTCATATTTTCACAAAATTCTAGTCTTCGGTCTGGGTCGTCGTCTGAGAGTTGATGAACCATTTTTAATTTGTATGGATGAAATTTGTTTTTTTTTCACCACCCTGTGTACTTTACTTTGACTTCACAGGTAGATGCAACGTGAGTTGTTGAAGAAGTTGGATTAACTATTACTTCTGCCAGTATATAAATGTTTTTTTCATCAGAAATTTTTGGTCTGCCAGATCGTTTCGCATCATTAATACTACCCGTTATTTCAAACTTACGAAGAAGCTCCCTCGAAACGGGGCGATCGGGAAACCTCTCATTAAAAATGCGTTCTGCTGCATGATTATTTTGTCCAGTTTCACCAAGAATTAGGATCCCTGCTACTTTATCACCTAAAGCACGTACCATTTCGCTTCTTGAAGCACTTAAAAGTTCGACTCACAACAGTTTAACAAATTATTAAAATGTACAAAAATATAAAAAGTACCAAAAGCTGCTAAAACAGTTAAACGTTCGATCAACAATACACAAATTATTAAATGTACAAAAACTTGGACAATTACAAAAACGTCGAATTAGGCAGACTAACAAAAACGTCAGCTTATTTGACAACTATCCAGAGGCGAGCTTGAATTTGGAATTTTAGTATTAACTGATTTAATTCATCACAGCTTTGCGTTTTTTAAAAGCAAGTTGCCAAAACTGCCATAAACACAAACAAAATTAGTATCATTGAATAGGTTTTTTCGATACCTTTTAAAAGAGGTGTCGCTTGCCGCAGGGTTCCGTTCAAAATTATTGGTCACAATGGCCTTGTGACGTCATCTTTGACGATTTCGTCATCTATCATCACTAGTAGGGAAGTTCACAACCTTTAATATTCAGTTTCCAAATTTCACTTGTTTATGTATAATCGTTTCAAAAATAAGAGGGGGGGAGGGGACTTTTGAGGAGCACTGTATAACAAATCTGGTTTACGCACAAACGAAGGTAACAGTGGCCTTCTAGTCCTAGCAGCTGAGGCCAACGAAATGTAATTGAAAAAGATGAGCAACAATTGATTAAGCTTTTAGAAGAGAAAATTATTACTGTGCATGTTTGAAATCGAAAAGTTGGCGGTGATTTTATTGTGGATTTATGCGACACCAAGTAACAATTATTACCTATCAATTAGCAATCATAAGATGAACTCATCCTTTTTACAATGGCCATGTTTTTGCATATAAGTATCAAGCCAATTGAATTTGAATTGTAACGTGAAACTTGAATGATATTTATTCAAAATGAAAACTATTATAATGTAGCTTTCCCAATAAAAAAGACAATTGTCAGGAGCTCGAAAAAGAAATGGTACTCCCCAAAGATTAAAGAGATGCATGATCAACTATGCCAGATTGTGAAACTGAAAAACGAATTGAACGATCCACATTACACTCAGAGATATAAACGCTTCAAAACGGAATATAAAAACCTTGTGAAATGCTACCAAAAACAAAATAATAATCGAATCTCAAACTCAAATAATATAGTACAAGAAAGCTGGAAGGTAACAAAAGAAAATACAGGAAATTACAACAAAAGACCTACAACATTCCCTGATTTTCAGGGAATTCATCTAACGCATAGCGTTGATAAAGCAAACTATATCAACAACTACTTTTTAGGGTCAACTCAGAACTGTCCATTACCAGACTATGACATGAAAATTGATAAATATCTAAGTTTCTACCTTACGCCAACGATACCGGAAGAATTTATTGCTGAATCACTGTTCTTTCTTCATGCTTTGGTTGCGGTAATAAATAAATCTTTCGAGGATGGCATATTTCCATCTTTCCTAAAAACATCGGTCGTTATTCCACTTCACAAAGGTGGAGATCCAGAGGATCCCTCGAATTTTCGCCCCATTTCCCTCATTCCTTCGCTAGCAAAGGTAATTGAGAAACTGGTGAAAAATCGTTTAACTGAATTCTTGTCACGAAATAAAATAATTAATAGTAAGCAGTTTGCATTCCAATCCAAGAAGAGCACACATGATGCCATATTCTCATTCCTATATGAAGTATATAACAACAACAATACTAAAGATGTGACTGCAGCAGTTTTTTGTGATTTATCCAAAGCTTATGACTCCGTAAATCATAAAATTCTGCTGCATAAGCTACATCATTATGGCATCAGTAGAAATACTCATAGATGGTTTAATTCCTATCTCACAGGTAGAAGTCAAATTGTTAAGTCTACAACAACTTCGTCGCCAGCTGACATAAACAGCGGAGTACCACAAGGATCAGTACTAGGCCCTATAGTACTGTTTCTACTGTACATAAACGATTTGACTTCTATAGATATAAAAGGCCAATTCACACTATTCGCGGATGATACCACGATACTATGGACTGATAAAAATAGTTCTGATCTTCACAAAACTATCTGTTATTATCTAATATTATTAAAATCAAAGATTGGTGCGACTCTAACCTCCTGTCTCTCAATATCTCTAAAACTAATATTGTATCATTCCGATGTAGTATTGACAACATACCTTTGACTTCAAATCAAAGTTTCATTGAGAACAGAGCTTACGCCAAATTCCTTGGGGTTAGTATAGATAATAAATTAAAATTTGATGATCACATTGCATCTCTTAATAAAAAACTTGTCTCAGGATGCTATGCAGTTAGAGTTACCTCAAATGAATCGGGCTTAACTGCAGCAAAAAGCGCTTATTACGCACTAATAGAGTCACACTTAAGATATGGAATCCCATTCTGGGGCGTTTGTACTAAAACCCAAATTGAGTCAGTTTTTTTTCTACAAAAAAGAGCACTCAGATACCTGTGCAAAGCAAATTTTCCCTCTGCCACCCGACATTCCAATGATCTCAGACTACCTTTACCTACATCATCCCTCATTAAGGACTCGATTGTGTTTAATGACCTCAAGATGTATAACCATCTACCACATCACTTGAAAACTTTGGATTACATTCGTTTCAGAAAAACTCTAAAAGACCTCCTCAGTGATAAACCCTATTATAGTCTGCAATAGTTTTACAATCACAGTTTTTTAAAATATTTTTATACCTTTTTACTTACCTTTATACTCTTTTCTTTTATCATATTTTTATATTTTATAATTTACATGACATTGCCATTTTATACTTTGTAGTGCATAGTCTTTCATTTTTGTGTTGTTCTGTGCCCTACAATTTAAATTTTTTCTCGAGATACTAACACACTGTTTCCATAAATGATTTTAATAACCACTTCTTTCCTTAACCATGAATTACTTTGTCAATAAGATTATTTTCTTTGGACAATAAAGCATATATTATTATATATTATATTTCTTGTTAATGAATCATTTCTATCAGGTACTTTTCCAGACATAAAAGAGTCCAAAGGTGTACCAATCTTTAAAAACAAAGGATCTTCTTCTGATATTCAAAACTATAGACTAATATGTGTTCAGAGTCAAATCGCAAAAATCTTTGAGGCCTTGTACTCAGACAGACTAACAAATGATCTGGAACAGTTCAAATTGCCTCCCCCATTCCAACATGGTTTTAGAAAACAAAAATCCACCATATCAGCTATTTTTAATTGTTTAGAATTCATTTATAGTGCATTAAATAATAAAAAAACACATTGGGACTTTTTTATGACTTGAGCCGTGCGTTCGACAAGAAGTCGTATCTCACAAACCGTTATCATAAATGGCATTAAATCAAACCCCGGAAAATCAGATATAGGAGTACCCCAAGTCTCCATTTTGGGGCCACTATTTTTTATAATTTTTGTAAGTGATATAAACACATTCTGCACTATTCCTGATCAAAAAATACTTTATGCTGATGACACAAATATTGTAATGTCAAGTGATGAAATTGAAAGTCTTGTTGAGCATAGTAACGAAGCATTCAGACAGTTAAAACAGTACTGTGATCAAAATGGACTAATGATGAATGTTTCAAAAACATATTTCACGAGATTCTTACCTAAAACGAAATCACCAGACTATGATCTACATTTACATTTAGATATGGTAAATCTATACAGAGCACTGACTCTCTTAAATTCCTGGGACTTACTCTTGATCCAAAACTAACATGGGAAACACATATATACACGATAGTATCCAAACTAAGTACCACTTGTTACATTATAAAAAACATAAGAAATATAGTTACCTTTGATATCCTGAGATTACTCTATTTCGGACTAGTGCAATCTGTACTTTAATACGGACTACTTCTTTGGGGTGCTTCACCACATTTAGAAAAGACATTTATAGCACAAAAAAAAATTGCTCCATCATCATCTTGCCGACAACTATTCAAAGAATCTAAAATATTAACCGTTCCAGCCTTTATCTTTTTCAAGTGATACTATACATAAAAAATAATGAACATAAGTTCATGAAGAACAAAGACATACACTCGTATAATACACGTTCAGAATCAAATTTACACCAACATTACTCAAGACTAGCAGTAGGTCAGAACTCACCCAAGAACGACGGAATTAAATATTATAATAAAATAATGAACATTGTAAAAGCTACCACAGAAATGTCTTTCAGAAACAAATTGAAAATGTTCTTAATTGAAAATGCATTTTATAGCACTGAGGAATTCTTGAATTTCTGAAATCTTCACATACTTCTTCTATTTTCAATTCAGTATACATAAATTCCATCACTTGTTAATTGATAATTGTTTTTGTTGGTAAAAAGGAGCATGTCAGTGATTTTAACACGAGGAAACAATGCTTGCAAATTACGCGATTCAGAACTAAAAAAACATGTAAGAAAAGTCAAACGGCTATTTTCAGGGAGCAAGAGTAGGGTGGTTTATATTTGCCGCCACTTTCTCTCGCACTTCGGCCCCAAGTGGAAAATAATAGTTATTTAGTTCGAGTCCTGTATTAAAACAGACAGATCAAATACGGCTGGTATTAGATCTGGCCTCTGAGCTGAGCCATCTCATATGAACTGAAAGGATAAATATCTTTCAAAAACCCCAAATCACTTGCTAAATTCGAATATAACGATAAAAACTTTTGGTTCACTGATGCTTATGGTGAAAAATCAAGTCACCATTTCGCTGTTTCAGAATACAGATAATAGGTGACGCTGCGATCGTGGTGGTTTCGGATACAAACGTTTTGGTACCAACGTTACCTGCTGCCACCTCTTCAACTTTGTCGAAAAGTCTCAGTCGTCAGCGCACTCCAGATTTCTTCAGGGAACTATTGAATTATTGGTTGCATAAAATAAATAGAAGGGGCATGTTCACATATTTTAGTAATTAAAAATTTCCGACGTTTCTCTTGTTTTTGTATTTTGTGTGTATTGGTTATTAGTTTGTATCACGTTTGAATCGCGTTCGTGGGTGTTGTGAGTTGTGAGCGACAGTGGCAAATGGATCGCGATCATGTTCATGGAAAACAATTACCTAAAAGACACCGTTCAATAATTGTGGGCCATTTTTCCAACGAATGAGTCAGTATTCACAGGTGTGATTAATTCAAAATTATAACTTGTCTGTTGTGCTACTTTTGTTGTGACAACTCTGAAAGTGAGGTTAAACACTTCCTGCTTTCAAATTTTTTGTTTTCGACCTTCTATATGAACATTTCAATTGGGATTTGCAGCCTATTTTAAAAAGGTAAGATATATTTTTCTCTTACGCCAGTGGTATATGAAACATTTCACTTGTTTGCATTTTTATTATGAAACCATTCTGAAGGCTTTCTTCGAAAATATCTCGCAATGAAGGTACCTACTAAATATAAAAAAAACTGCCTGGGAAAGTTATATGTTGCATGCAATGATTTATTTCAATTCCGTGATTTGATCCATTTCAAATTTTTGGTGTATAGGTAAGGAAAACGTACTAATTCAGGCCTTATTTGTATTGTGAAATATATAGTTAATAAAAAAGGAAAAAAAAGACACATGGTAATGATTTCATTAAGTATATTGTAAATGACGTACCTATTATTATAGAAATTATTAATTGAAGTTTACCAGACCTCATTTTCATACAAATAACAATTCTACATCGTGAAAATAAATGTATTTTTTCGTTATTTCAGAATTTGACTAATGACAGACATATTCTAGGTAGGTATAAGTACCTATATGCCTATTGATAAGTTAACTGTTATTTCTCATGTTTCCACCACGCTCGCACAAAATTGTAATCATCGACGCCTATCGAAAAAATAGCAAAATATCTTTTTTGGAACTCAGAGAATTGTAATTAGTCCCTAAGTAGGCGACGCCTCTTCTTTCTTCGCTACTGACCAGACCATTCAATGTTTTTACCTAGGCTGGTGATTTGCGTTTTTTTTTGAGTTTTGTATGTAGATACATCATATTCTTGGAAACTCCATTTTTCCATGTTTTCTGATTCCAATCCAATGAGAAACGCAAAACAAAAATATATAGGTATTCAAAAAGTTCAGGTGTAAATCGTCTTCACGTAAAACAACACCTTGAATTGAACACCTGTAAGTTTTGAATAGTGCAGCTGCAAAGTGAAAACCAGGTATGATGAAAAACATTGAGGAAAATGAATGGCATACCTTTAATTCATAATTCTTTGAAGATATGCGGCAAAAATGAAATATATTAGTTTGTTTTTCACGACCCTTCATGAAAAACATACAAATCATCATTATTAATTGTATAGCAAAGTAAAATATTACTTTTGATGGCTCAGTTTGTCCCTGCATTCTCTAAAAGATCAACAACACCTGTATAAGATAAGAATCACCAAAAATATATGATATCAAAGCTTAACAAACAGCAATTTAATAAATCTCTAGAAATTGTGAAATCGATGAAATATCTCTCCACAATTTCTCAGATGATTTGGGGAGGTTCCGTCAAGACTTTTCACGGCTACTTACCTACGAAAAAAGAAACTGAAGAACAAAAATAAAATGAAACTTTTAGTCTTAATAACTAAGCTCCTAAACTAATTTAGAGTCGGCGCCAAACAAACAAGCAAATGAATTACGGATGTTATGGTTTATCGATGGGATTTCACGTTGCATTTTAATGTTATTTTGTTTTGATCATTTCTTTAAAGTAATTTGATGATCTTCGTTGATTGTTTGTTTGGCGCCGACTCAAAATTAGTTACTTACATGAGTTTAGGAGCTTAGTTATTAAGACTGAAAAGGTTCATTTTATTTTTTGCTTTTCAGTTTTTTCGTCGCTTAATTTTTGTTAAAAGTTTTAATTTTTTGAGGCTAAAATCTATTAATTATTACCTATTTAATTTAGATTACTTTTTTCCTTTTATTAAAATACTTACTTCCTACCTTACTTCAATTATTAACTGTTTTATACTATAATTAGCTGGTACCAGCAACTTCGTCGGCGTTGAACTTTGCATTTTTTGTGACGACTATTACAAATTCACTCACCTCTTTAGGGACGGAATTTCTAAAAATACCGAAACACGTATTTCTTTATGTGTAACAAAGACCTCAAATGCCTATTTTAATGCCCCTTACTTCAAAACTAACGGAACCCTCACACTAACTTTCACCTTCCCCTCCTTTCACCCCATAGGGGCTGCATTTATAGAAACACTCTGAAACATGCATTTTTTATCACTTTCAAAGACCTCAAATACCAATTCTTATGACCCTAACTTGAAAACTAACGGAATTCATATACAAACTTCCAATCCCAATTCAACTCCCATTTCACCCCTTCAAGGGTTGAATTTCCAAAAACACCAAAACACATATCACATAATTTTTCAATTTAAATCATGATTAAAATCCAAATTTCTGATGAGTTATAATTAAGAGAAAATAAAAACTTTGAGTTTTAATTAATGGTTTATTATATCAAAAAAATTATACCACTGTATCTAAATAATGTTTATTTTAGTTAACTAATTTTGCTGCTTTTTCCGTTCCTAATCGATTTCTGAGTTTGGAATGGACTAAACCCAATGCTGAGACCTGTGTGAAGTTAGCAGCCACTTTCCAGCAGCCATTTTCTCCCCAGCAGCCAAACGACCAGTGGCGGCGGTTATAAATAAAATACATTGAATATAGTATTGAACAATTGGGAATAAGTTTCTCACCGCTACCGCATATCGTCTTATATGTGATGTCCATATACTTTGCCTTATAAGATATTTGAACCATTAATGAGCTTATACTCTAAAATATTAAAAGTTAAAAAAAAAATTTTCTGCGAAGGAAAAAAATAGCCGCGTTCATAAATGGCAGAGAGTGTTTTATATACCAGAAGAGTACTCTGTATGAACGACTTCGATTTGGGAGGCGTCCAAGGGGTGTCGATTTTGCTATGAAGGAAAAAAATAGCCACGTTTATATTTCTCAGGGAGTGTTTAATAAATCGAAGTCTTCTGATATATAAGAACGACTTCGATTTGGGAGGCGTGCAAGGGGTGTCGATTTTGCTATGAAGGAAAAAAATAGCCACGTTTATATTTCTCAGGGAGTGTTTAATAAATCGAAGTCTTCTGATATATAAAACACTCTCTAAGAAATATAAACGCGCTATTTTTTTCCTTCAAGAAAAATCGATTTTTCAAGATTTTATGAGGGTGGAACCACCCCTTGGACGCCTCCCAAATCGAAGTCGTTTATACAGTGTACTCTTCTGATATATAAAACACTCTCTAAGAAATATAAACGCGGCTATTTTTTTCTTTCATGGAAAAATCGATTTTTTTAAGTTTTCATGAGGGTGGACCCACCCCTTGGACGCCTTCCAAATCGAAGACGTTCTTACAGTGTACTCTTCTGGTATATAAAACACTCTCTTAGAAATATAAACGCGGCTTTTTTTTTCTTTCACAGAAAAATCGATTTTTTCTAAGTTTTCGTGACGGTGGAACCACCCCTTGGACGCCTCCCAAATCGAAGTCGTTCATACAGTGTACTCTTCTGGTATATAAAACACTCTCTTAGAAATATAAACGCGGCTTATTTTTTCTTTCACAGAAAAATCGATTTTTTCTAAGTTTTCGTGACGGTGGAACCAACCCTTGGACGCCTCCCAAATCGAAGTCGTTCATGCAGTGTACTCTTCTGGTATATAAAACACTCTCTTAGAAATATAAACGCGGCTATTTGTTTCTTTCACAGAAAAATCGATTTTTTCTAAGTTTTCGTGACGGTGGAACCAACCCTTTGGACGCCTCCCAAATCGAAGTCGTTCATACCGTGTACTCTTCTGGTATATAAAACACTCTCTTAGAAATATAAACGCGGCTATTTGTTTCTTTCACAGAAAAATCGATTTTTTCTAAGTTTTCGTGACGGTGGAACCACCCCTTGGACGCCTCCCAAATCGAAGTCGTTCATACAGTGTACTCTTCTGGTATATAAAACACTCTCTTAGAAATATAAACGCGGCTATTTGTTTCATTCACAGAAAAATCGATTTTTTTAAGTTTTCGTGAGGGTGGAACCACCCCTTGGACGCCCTCCCAAATCGAAGTCGTTCATACAGTGTACTCTTCTGGTATATAAAACACTCTCTTAGAAATATAAACGCGGCTTTTTTTTCCTTCATAGAAAAATCGATTTTTTTAAGTTTTCGTGACGGTGGAACCACCCCTTGGACGCCTCCCAAATCGAAGTCGTTCATACAGTGTACTCTTCTGGTATATAAAACACTCTCTTAGAAATATAAACGCGGCTTTTTTTCCTTCACAGAAAAATCGATTTTTTTAAGTTTTCGGACGGTGGAACCACCCCTTGGACGCCTCCCAAATCGAAGTCGTTCATACAGTGTACTCTTCTGGTATATAAAACACTATCTTAGAAATATAAACGCGGCTATTTGTTTCTTTCACAGAAAAATCGATTTTTTCTAAGTTTTCGTGACGGTGGAACCACCCCTTGGACGCCTCCCAAATCGAAGTCGTTCATACAGTGTACTCTTCTGGTATATAAAACACTCTCTTAGAAATATAAACGCGGCTTTTTTTTCCTTCATAGAAAAATCAATTTTTTTATGTTTTCATGAGGGTGGAACCACCCCTTGGACGCCTTCAAATCGAAGTCGTTCATACAGTGTACTCTTCTGGTATATAAAACATTCTCTTAGAAATATAAACGCGGCTATTTGTTTCATTCACAGAAAAATCGATTTTTTCTAAGCTTTCGTGACGGTGGAACCACCCCTTGGACGCCTCCCAAATCGAAGTCGTTCATACAGTGTACTCTTCTGGTATATAAAACACTCTCTTAGAAATATAAACGCGGCTTTTTATTTCCTTCATAGAAAAATCGATTTTTTTAAGTTTTCATGAGGGTGGAACCACCCCTTGGACGCCTCCCAAATCGAAGTCGTTCATACAGTGTACTCTTCTGGTATATAAAACACTCTCTGCCAATTATGAACGCGGCTATTTTTTTCCTTCGCAGAAAAAAAACTTTTTTAACTTTTAATATTTTAGAGTATATGCTCATTAATGGTTCAAATATCTTATAAGGCAATATGGACATCACATATAAGACGATATGCGGTAGCGGTGAGAAACTCATTCCCAATTGTTCAATACTATATTCAATGTATTTTATTTATAACCGCCGCCACTGGTCGTTTGGCTGCTGGGGAGAAAATGGCTGCTGGAAAGTGGCTGCTAACTTCACACTGGTAATGTTGAGAACATTCCCCCGACTGACGCGGAAGAAGCAGCAGCACAAAATAATTGTCTAATTATGAAGAACTCTTTTTGAATAATCGGAATATTTTGTTGTGACTTCCACCAATCTATAGGTTTTACATTCTGAAGAATATTATCATGGAACATAATATCAGTGAAAGGTTCTGATCTGGCAAGAAACTTGATTATGAGTAGTGGAAATCACTATTTGGATATAATTCTTTACAGCTTTTAAAGCAAATGTTTTTTCACTCTCTGTGAGTTTTGTTGGGTCAAACCAATTATCAAATAATGCGGGTTAGGGCAGACGCATCTTTATATAAACAGTGGAGGGTTTTCTAACTTGCAGAACGGAGCATTTTTTGACAGGAACTATCTTCATTAAAATTTGAAGAATGGTGGAAAAAATCAAAAATGTGTTGGAAATAGCAATTTGTCTTATTTATAGGAAAAATTCAATAATAAAAACTTTTTAATAAAATATTAAACCGACGAAATTCGGAACTGAAAAGTAATAAATAAAATAAACCTTCTTAGTATCAATAACTAAGCTCCTAAACTAATATAAGTAACTAATTTTGAGTCGGCGCCAAACAACAAAACAAATGAATTAGATAAGGCGTAAAATGACGGCATCGAGTTGCGCGGTGACATTCTGATAATTTTTTTGAAGTAATTTAATGGTCTTCGTTGATTGTTCGTTTGGCGCCGACTCAAAATTAGTTACTTACATTAGTTTAGGAGCTTAGTTATTGATAGGTACTAAGAAGGTTTATTTTAATTTTCAGTTCCGGACTTCGTGGGTTTAATTTTTTGTTAAAAAGTTTTTATTTTTCAATTTTTTGTGGCTGAAATCTACTAATTACTACTTACTTGTTTTTTGATTACTTCCAAAATACTCACTTACCCACCTTACTTCAACTATTACCAGTTAAATAATATGGTTATCTACTTTTACTATTTGTTGTAATATAAATTATGTTTGTTGTTCTGGTTAGTTTATTTCATTACTTTGTATATCATTCCATCCTCTCATAGAATAAAATGATTGTGACGGATGAAGGAGAACAAAAATAATGACATTGGCGATCTGTCATTGTCAACTACATATGTGTGCCAATGTTCACAAGTGAAAAATCAATTATTCCCTATTTTTCTACCCGTAAGGGTGGATAATTCCATTCGAAATCCAAATATGATCAACTATGAGGTATACCCTATCTGATAAAAGAAGAATCATCCAAATCGAAGATCCCAGTACAAAGTTATGCCTGATAGAATCGGTTAACGGACCAGAATTCAAAGGGTGAGTGATCAATATCCTTCATTTTGCTACCCTTAGGGGTGGATTTCAACTTTTAAATTCAAATGGGACCACCTTCATCTTTTAAATTCGAATGGGACCCACTTCGAAGAAAACCCTATCCACTGAAAAAAGAATTATCGGAATCGGACGCCTCAGTGAAAAGTTATGCGTGATCATACATAAAAAAAATGATAAAAAAAATTAAATATACGCGTCGAATAGAGAACCTCCTCCTTTTTGGTTTCGTCGGTTAAAAATAGAAAAAAACCGAAAGAATGAAAAAATCTCAATTAAAAAAAAATCGTGATGTTTTTCAAAAAAATCATGATTTTTTTTCAACCTTGCTAAAAAATATATCAATTTTTCACTATGAAATAAAAAAAAATTGTATCTGCAACCTAATCACTAGACCAAAACCTTTCTAGATTTTCGGAGAATCCGAGGCACATTCAACGGATCAAATAACTGTGTGTAGGGAGTTCAAAATCCCTTATTTAATCCATTTTCGATTTCCTGTTTTCTTATAGGAATTGAGATGAGTTGACATATAATTTTGACAGAAGCTATAAAACAGCGGGAAGACATTTATCACTTATAATTGCACGAGAGGTTTGTATTTTATCGGGTAAATTTGGGTTGTTTAATAAGAAACTGTTGCCTAGCAATTAGACGAGAAAAACTGTCAACTATTACACAGTTTTTCGAGTCAAATTGCTAAAGGAAACACTTTAGAATTTGAACAACACAAATTTACCCGATATCAATACAAACATCGAGTGTTATTCGGCAGGACAATTTAATGAATAAGAAATTTAGAAACATATCAATGCAAACTTTAATTTATTTTGGCAACCAACACCGCGATAATTGATAAACAAATGAATAAGTGAAAAAACCACTAGTGCATTTGTCGCTGTAAAAGTTGCAGCTAACTTTTGCCGCTGTCAAACTGACAATTGCATTGTGGCATATGCGATTTTTTATACATCAGTTGAATTGTCACCCTAGAGCATGAATTATTGCCGGAAATGTTTTGAGTAAATGAATTTTGTGAACATTATCATGAATCGCGAAGCGACGAGGGATAATTTTCTTTAAAAATTCATGTACGAGACAAATTTCCCGCAATTAATTCAGGCACGTGGGGGATTCGGTAAGAAAATAAATTTTATACCGGAATTATATTTAAATAGAGAACATTAAGTAAATATTTATTTTGACGT
>JAFIRS010005226.1:0-62225 GCA_018342105.1 Gonioctena quinquepunctata
TTTATTTTATTATCTACTTTTTATTTGTTGTAATAAAATTATTTTTGTTGTATTTTTAGTAATTTTGTTTTTTGATTATTTCCAAAATACTTACTTACCCACTTTACTTCAACTATTACCAGTTAAATAATATGATTATCTACTTTTACTATTTGTTGTAATATAAATTATTTTTGTTGTTCTGGTTAGTTTATTTCATTACTTTGTATATAATTTTATCCTCTCAAAGAATATAATGATTGTGACGGATGTAGGAGAACAAAAATAATGACAGTATCGATCTGTCATTGTCAACTACATATGTGTGCCAATGTTCACAAGTGAAAAATCAAATATCCCCTATTTTTCTACCCGTAAGGGTGGATAATTTCATTCGGAATCCAAATTCGATCAACAATGAGGTATACCCTATCTAATGAAAAAAAAACATCCAAATCGAAGAACCCAGTACAAAGTTATGCCTGATAGAATCGGTTAACGGACCAGAATTCAGAGGGTGATCAATCAATATCCTTCATTTTGCTACTCTTAGAGGTAGATTTCATCTTTAACATTCAAATGGGACCAACTTCGAAGTACACCCTATCCACTGATAAAAGAATTATCGAAATCGAACATCTCAGTAATAAGTTATGCGTGGTCATACTTAAAAAAAAATATGCGCGTCGACTAGAGAACCTCCTCCTTTTTGGTTTCGTTGGTTAAAAAAAGGCTTTACGCTGGTCACACACTTTTGTTTTTGCCGTCGCGGCAGATTTGCCGTCGCTGTCGTTATGACAGTAGTTTGAAGAATTAATTTCACACTTGGCGGCATAAATGACGCGCGCGGCAGTCTTGTCCATGTAGTGGCGAACGTGACCAAATGCATGCTTACACACTCGGCGGTTTTTTTCCGTTTTCAGTCTACTTCGGGCAGTGGTGACCACAGCGTGGATTGAAGTTGCTTCACGATTATCAATTAATTCGAGAATTTCACTCATGTGTTAAAATGTCCATAAGAGGTGTGGAATTATCGCTGAATTACAGCGGTAATCTACCTACTATGTGGATTATCGCTGTAAAAATCGGGAGTGTATGTTTCGCGATTGCCATGGAAGTAACAGAGAGGCTTACGACCATAGCACAGCGTACCTGAAGTAAACAGATACTATAATTTAGTCAGTGTTTCATATTTAACGTCTAAAATGAACCGTTTCGGGACTTTCAAAGAAGCTGAAATCGACACGCAAATCGAAAAAACGACTCCAGCGAATACAAAGAAGAACAAGAAATCAGTTCATGGATTTTTGTGCAACAAGAGGGTATACATTGGAACGAGAAACGCCAGTATGCGAAATTACGAAAATCTTGATAACATGAACGTAAAGTAACGGTGAGAAGTACAAAGAAAGCACCGTGAAAACTATTTGGAATGTCACCACCAAAATGATTATGGAAGAATACTTCCAGAAATATGCTATAAAAATTGACCTATTCCAAGAAGCCGTGTTTAAATCTGCACGGGACGCAAAAAATGCAAAGAGAAGAGACCTACAGGCTCAAGATAGTAGAAAAGTGAGCTCAACTGCTCTGAAATTCGAGGAATTGAAAAAACTAGTAAACAGTTGTGACGAAGGAACCCCAGAGGGACTACGGAAGAATGTGTTCATTGTTTTGTCGTATGAATTGGCGTGGATAGGAGGCGGAGGATGCAGAGCAAAGCTACAGTTTTTCAAGGAAGAACTCGATAGCTCAGGCCAAAAAACAAACAGAATTGAGTACAATCCGATTTTTGGAGAAACTACCCAAGGCGGATCCAAGAAATTTGCCTCATCTAAGTGGTTAGTAATGAATAGAAGCAACTATAATTTTTGTCCAGTTCGATTATTTTACACATTAAAATCGAAAAGAGAAAGTGACCGTTTAGTTTTAACTGTCAATCCATTCTGGAAAGTAAGAAATCAATGGTTCATAAACATACCTGTGGGGCGAAACAAGATAGCAAAGTGAACTAAGAAACAAGCAAACCAGGTGGGACTAGACGTGGAAAGAAAAACAATTACTAATCACTCATTGAGGGCAACAGCGGTGTCAAATTTGGCAAAGAGCGGAGTTGCTGAGCAAGAACTTATCAAAATAACAGGACATGCCAACTCCAAATCTATTGCGAGCTATCTACAGATAGGTGAAGAACACCATCAGGCTATCGTTGAAAAAATGCGTGGCAATGAAAATCTACAAGCATGCGCGCCAGGAGGAGGTTCAAGATCAACTTCAGTTACGGAGAAGACAAACACAAATGTTTACAATATTACTTACAATAATTGTATTATCAACTATAACAATAAATAATATGAATCTTTTGAAATTTTCTACCGAATACCATTCGTGCTTTAAAAATCAACCAAATAATTCTGAAAAAACGTAGGGTTTCTTTAAAAACTGCACTCGGTTATTTTTTTCGTTGTTTCAAAAAATTGCCCTCCTCCTTCGGAGTCGGGATATTTATGCTTTGAAACAACGAAAAAAATAAACTCGCACAGTTTTGAAAAAATAAGTTTTTTTCAGAATTATCGGTCATTTTCAAAGCACTTATGGTATTATCCCCGATAATTATCAAAATGAGTGATTCGACCGATAATGAATTCTTAATATCTTTAGTTGAATCAAGACCAGTGTTGTGGAATAAAACTTTAGACATTTCTAAGGATAGAGATGTTACTAGGAATGCTTGGTGAGAAGTGTGCCTTGAAATTAGAAGTCCTCAGTTTTGTATTTCTTCTTTGTATGGTATCTTTCAGATGATCCAGTAACTCGTCAAATGACTTTCGGAAATGATTGTAAAACTTCGTGTCATCATTCCTCAAATCTTCAAATAATGTATGAAATGCTCCAAATTCTATTCTTTTCTGGTTTATGGGATGAATCCAAATAAGGCGATTTTTTATTCCCCCCCCCCCTTTCTGCGGCGGTATAACAACAGAGCAAGAATTTTCTGCCGATCCATTTTATAATTGTAACTCGTCAAATGACTTTCGGAAATAATTGTAAAACTTCGTGTCATCATTCCTCAAATCTTCAAATAATGTATAAAATGCTCCAAATTCTATTCTTTTCTGGTTTATGGAATGAATCCAAATGAGGCGATTTTTTATTTCCCCTTTCTGCCGCGGTATAACAACAGAGCAAGAATTTTCTGCCGGTCCATTTTATAATTGTAATGCAATCCCTGCAAACCTTCATTTGAGGGCAAAAAGGGCAGACTGGGAAGTGGCTAAACGAACGGTAACTCATTCAAAAGTAGTGTGGGCAATAAACTCCTTCAAGCCTTACAAGTCTCCGGGCCCAGATGGACTATTTCCCCTACTACTACAGAGCGGAGTTGAATATCTAGCACCAGAACTGTGCAGACTGTACAGGCTGAGCCTAGCATTAGGATGGCTACCTCAAACCTGGAAAACTGTAAACGTGGTCTTTATTCCAAAACCTGGACGGGACTCATACGACCAGGCAAAGGCATATAGACCAATAAGCCTATCGTCATTTCTTCGAAAGGCTTAGAAAAACTGATAGATAGACACATAAGGGAAACCGCTCTTGTAGAACGGCCTTTACATCAAAACCAACATGCCTATCTAACAGGAAAATCATGCGAGACAGCACTTCATCAGCTTGTTTTTAGGCTTGAAGAGTCTCTAGCAAACAAAGAAATTCACTATGCATCTTCTAGACATCAAGGAGCCTTTCGACAACACCTCCTTGAAAGTATGGTCTCTGCGGCTACTGAAGAGGCATTGACGAAACCACCTGCAGGTGGATTACCAATGCTTCACAATAACTGGTCCAGCCAACATGTTCGAGGAAACAGAGCAGGTTGAAATTTCCAGAGGTACCCACAGGGGCATACTCTCCCCTCTGTGGGACATGGTTGTAGATGAACTGCTACATTCTCTGAATAACAAAAGGGTGTTACTCTCAAGGGTATGACTTCGTCATCCTCATCAAGGGAAAGAATACTCGGACAACCTCAGAGCTAATGCAAAATGCACTGAGGACAGTAGGGGAATGGTGTAACAGAGAGCCTAAGGGCAAATCCGAACAAAACAACACTAATTCCCTTCACCCGGAGAAGAAACATGGGAGATCTCATACCTCCCAGACTTTTCAGTGAAACATTACAAGTAGTAGAGCAGGTGAAATATCTAGGGCTAATTCTTGACAAGAAACTAACCTGGAACCCGCATCTTCAACATGTAACCAATAAAAGCAAGATAACCTTCATGATGTGCAGGAGAGCTTTTGGAAAAACCTGGGGGCTTGAACCGAAAGCCATGCACTGGCTTTACACAGCGGTAATAAGAAGAATAACTCATGGCTCACTCTTATGGTGGCCAAAAACAAATCAAAGACAGGCAAAAACTAACTTTGGGGAAAATCCAGAGGCTTGCCTGCAATGGAAATCATCCTAACCTCGAACCCCTTGACTCACATGTCATTGGAGAGGCCAGGATGAGTGCATACAGACTGAAACAAACAAAAAACTGGAGAATCCGAACAACTGGACATACCAGAATCACTCATGTAATCAACATCGAAGAACTCGAAATGATTTCAGACTACATGCAACCCTTATACTAATTCGAAAAATCATTCGAAACACGAATTGATGAATCTGGATGGGCCCCGAGTATAGAATCACAATCAACTGCGGACATAGTCTGGTATACAGACGGTTCAAAGACAGTTGAAGGAACGGGAGCAGGAATACATGGGGTAAGGCCAAGAAGGGATTACATGATACCACTTGGCAAATGCTCCACGATATTCCAAGCTGAAACACATGCTATCATGGTATGCATTCAGAAGAATCTAGAAAGTGGTTAAAGGAAAAAACACATCTACATTCTATCTGATTGTCAAAGTGCTATCAAAGCACTTAACTGGTCTGGGACTGCCTCCAGAACCTCATCGAGCTGGCAAAACACAACAAGGTCACTTCGATGTGGGTGCCAGGTCATAGAGGCATTGAAAGCAACGTCAAAGCGGACTAGCTAGCTAGACAAGCATCTGAAACGCTATTCACAGGGCCAGAACCTGCACATGGGATTAGCAAAAACCGATGCAGGACCCTGATCGACGAGTGGATAAAAAGAAGACACCAACAATATTGGGATCAAACTGTCGGGCAAATACACAGCAAAGTCATGGTAGGGCATCCAAACCGGACCCTGACGGCTGACCTTCTGAACCTGAACAGAACGAAGGCTCGTATAATAATAGATCTGTTGACTGGACACTGCGGCCTAGGAAAACACCTAAACATCATGAGAGTACGCAAGGAAACCATGGAGTGTAGGCCATGTGATGAAGAGGAGGAAACAGCCTCTCATATTATTTTCGACTGTGACGCCCTAAGTAGTAGGCGACACAGAACCTTCGGAGATATCAGCCCGGAAACAGGCATGAATCCGAAGAAGCTTATCAACAGGCTTCTAAACCTAATTAAAGACACAAACCTGTTTGAATGAGGAACCACTGACGACAGAGTGATACAATAGACCCCAGCTGGTCGCAGTGTCAAGGGAAGCTAAGTGCCAACCCTGTCTCTGGCTCGTCAGCTTCCAACCAACCAACCAACCAACCAATGCAATCCCTACAAAAGGACAAACTGAAGTGTGGTAATTTCACCAAGTATGTAACCGGCGTTATACTCGAGTTGTATACATGATTTTTCTCCAATACTTTGGTTTTTCAATATAAAAAAGAAAATATCCTTTCATTATTAACGTTTTGAAAGGAAACATCCAATTTTTATTGTTTTGGCAGTGAGAGTGACATTGATCAAAATTATTTCCGTCAATCGCAATACATAGCTACCAGGAAAAATTAAAACACATATTAGGTTGTCAGGTGCATAGTAATAGTAACAAGTTCAATTATTGAAGTCGCCATTACTGTAGAACCTTAATCAGATAATTTTGTAAATTTATAAAATATCGCTTTAATTATGGATGGAGAAAATGATTTTAGTGATGCATCTGATGTGATGGAGTCGGCAGAAGCAGTTAGCTCAGAACTTCTACCAGTAAAGTCCAGACAACTATACGAAAGAGAACATGAAGCATTTGATAGTCGGTGTTCTCAGAAAAAAATATCTAAGGTCTTAGAACCCGTCTTTCTTGCGTATTTGGGAGAAAAATCCAAAACTATGAAGTCGTCAACCCTGTGGTCGAAGTTTTCTCTGTTAAAATCAACTTTAGCTGTCAACAAGAACGAACATACATGTAGATCATTATCCCAAAGTGAAGGCATTTCTTAAAAAAAAAAGTGTCGGCTATAAGCCGAAAAAAGCAAACGTTTCCACGAGAGAAGAGGTAACTAAGTTTGTGCTTGATGCTGCGGATGAAAAATGTGCATTGATGAAAGTAGTTATGATTAAGGGACTGTCAGGCGCCTGTCGCTAGAACGAACTTTCTGAAATGTCTATACATGATATTAAGGCAAGGATTATTATATAATTGTTAAAATTTCTGTTTCAAAAACGGAAAGACGAAAAACATTTGTAGTTCCAAATTATAATGAACACAAATTTAATCCAGCTGAAATTTGCCGTAAGTACATGTCACTGTGTCCTAAGATAACAGAAAACTAGATTTTTCTGTTCAGTATAGGAATGAAAAATTTATATTGAAAAAGGAAACATTCTCAATTAAATATTGATAGAAAGATTTTTCTGTGAACTGAAAAATCCACGATTAAAATGAAGTTATTTTTTGTGAATGTCTAACAATATTTAATTGAGAATGTTTCCTTTTTCAACATGAATACCCCACAAGAGGTTATCTTGACGATGGAAGATAGTGACTAAAGTTTATCTTTCAGTCGCAGATGATTCCACATCTGATTTTATGAACATCCTGTTTATATTTTCAACAAATCAATCGAGAAATTTATAGTTCAAGTAGTCGGAATAAATACTTTTGCAAAAATTTCGAGTCGAATTTCATCATTTCTTGGATTACCTAATACTGCATAATATACTGGCCATAGTTTCAGAAGGTCCTCTGCGTCGCTTTTAGTTCGCTCAGGGGCTGATATTTTGAGACTTAAACATCATGGTGGATGGCGATCGTTGACCGTTGCAGAAGGCTATGTGGAGCAGTCCGTGGAAAAAAAAGAGAAAATTGGAAACGGTATTTTCAGTGGCGATATCATGAAAATTAGAAATGTTGAAGTCGACAACAATAATACTTGTACCATTATACAAGAAAAGCCATTTGATTTAGTATTACCAAAATCATCGTTTGGAATTAACATATAGGATAACAGAAATTGTACTATTAATATAAATCTTGTTGGTAAATTAGTATGGATGGAATATGATTGTAATATGTTTAATGAAAAACGATTTGAACGAGAATGATGGGTATTGTATATTACCTGTATTTAAACAACGTAGGTCTGTAGTTTTTTGCACGCTGTGCAGAATTTTTTTCGTACTCTTTTCAAAAATAGACTATTTGTGACATTTAAAAGTCATCAAAAATGACACATTTTTGACGTAAGTATTGGAAAAAAATATTAAAAAACTTCCAAAGAAGTTGAACATAAAGCCATTCCCTTTATGTTACATTCTTTCTTTGTTTTTTATGACATCAAATTGTTAACAGTCTATGAAAGCAAAATAATAAAGAGATAATTAATTACGAGTTATTGATCTAAGATCAATATATTCAAATGAGTGAGTGGCATAATGAATTGGTTTAATTTATATAACGACATATCCATTTTTTCATTGTTTGAAATATGATTACCATTAGCAACAATGTATGTTGTATGTTTTAAATATTCGATAAACAGATGTTGAACTTGAACTATAAATAAAGAATTCATATTTCTTGAATGAATAAAACGGTGTTTTCTGTCGGTATACTGATTGTTTAGTTGTGATTATGGATATAATGAAAATTTGTTTTTTCGTAACAACGAATGATAAACTGTATAATTTTGAACGATATCTCAGTATGACGGTTTTTTGGGATTTGGGATTTTAAATGCCTTATTTTTGTGTCTTGGCTGTATCATGAAATATTTTATCAAGCATAATATAAAACGTTTCATGGAAGCCGTCTTTTAGAATCATTTTTGTATGAATTTTTCATTATTTTGGGATTTCTTATCCATATAATAGATAACATTCAGCTGATGAATGCTAAATTAATTTTAACTCAATAGATTTCAGAATATTCGATAGATAGGCTGTGAATTGTAGGGGGGTCGATATGGCTCTTCAGCCTCTCCGTACCTCGACCTATAAGGTCTTTTGTACATCACCCTTCATCTATCCAAGACCCGGGATTCCGAGACTTCTTGCGAAGCGTATCAGTTTCCTGGGAGCGTTTGGCAGTCGCAAATCAGGTGTTCTGCAATTCCAGCGATGTTCTCGCAGTAACGGCACAGTTCACTGTCTGATCTATTCATCTTTTTGCGGTGATACCCTGGAGGACAATGTCTGGTGAGCAGTCCCGTTACCAGTTTCAAGTCTTTCCAGTCCAACTCGAGAAGCTGTTGAACTTTCTTTGCCCTGGAACCTTATTCAAGTGGGTTTTGATTTGGTCAGCTCCCCAGCGCCGAAACTCTTCCTAGATGTGGGCTTTGGAAAGACCACAGAAGGGTTCTGGGCCAGGAAATTGAGTGTTTTCCCCTTCCTTGGCTAAGCTGTCCTCTTCTTCATTGCCATTGATTCCCTTATGACCTGGCACCCACATCAGAGTAATCTCTTGTGACCTAACACCCACATCAGAGTAACCTCGTGTGACCTGGCACCCACATCAGAGTAACCTGATTGTTCGCAGCCGGTTGTCTTAGGGAGAGTTTGCAGTCCCAAGTCAGTCTAGACTAACAAGTGTGTGACTTCAGAGCTTTCAGTGCTGCTAGGCTGTCTGATAGGATATAGATATTTGCCCCTCTGAGGCCTCTCTCAAGGCATTCTTGGGCGCACATTTATATAGCATGGGTATCTGCTTAAAAAATTGTAGGGGCTTTTCCTAGGGATTTTGAGAGCCTCAAACTAGGACCCGTTACTCCCACTCCAGCCCTCCGTCCATCTTGGAACCATACTGATGCTTCCTTGAGGCCCGTTCGTTGTGAATATATGGTGGTTGTTTATAGCCACTTCATAGTTCACTTCGAAGTTGTGCCTAGCTGGCTAATATCTGATGGCATGTACCTGGATTCTAGAGGAATACTTTCCAGAATCTTCAGATGTCCAATCAGATCTCCAGCCTTCAAGTTTGATGCCTGATGCAGTCTGAATGCACTTTTTGCCGCTTCTTTCATTACACACAAGGGCAGTTGCGGATGATTCAGCATTACCTCTAAAGACCGGTACACACTTATCATGTTCCGATCCAACTACGATCATACAGTCGGACGAGTGTCTGCGAGGAAAAAACTACTGGAATCTGAACAGCGTCGTTCACACCTTTCCGGCACGTGCCCATTCCCTCTCCGTTCCTGCATTCGATCCATGATCCGATTGTGCTGTCTATTCGTTTTCCGACTGCAGGACGCGTGTCGCTTGGTATTTTATTTTGAGTAACCAGACCAAAGAGCAGTACCAAAACTTCAAGTACTACAAAAACATGGTCTGGAAAAAAGTCGCGAAGAAATTAAATGTCGAAAGTAGGACCATAAATACCTACAGAAGGAGACACCAACCTTTAGTTTTTCAATGAAGTTTTCTGTTTCAGTCAGTTTATTTTTTCCTTGTGACATTTACATGTATAGGAATAGTCAGTCATTTGTTGAAATACAATACATACATAGGGTATGACGAAATAATTGAAGGTAGGATAAAAATAAAAACGTACATGAGATAAAAATAAAAAACGTACAATGAAATGTTCATAAAAGTTAAAAATACAGTACAAGTATATGTGCTATCTCACATTATCGAAATAAAAATCACGTATATCATAAAAAGATTTTTCAGTTAAACACAATTTGAGTTTTTTTTTGAAAAGTAATAGGGAGCCACAAGACTTTATTTCCTTTCGAAGATTGTTGAATATTTTTGGGCCAAATATATTAGGAGCGTATGAAGAAATATTTATCTTCGTCTTTTGTATTCTTTTATGTATTTTGTCACTTTTATGTCGCGTATTATGTTCGTGAATATCCATATTGAGGAGAAATGCATGTTTGATCTGGAAAACGTATAAACATATTTCAAATATATAGAGACTAGGTACTGTCAGTATATTGAAAGATTTAAAAATATTAAAAATATACATCCGCGGAATTCCGAAAATACACCTCAAAATTCGTTTCTGAATTATAAAAATATCCCGTGCATGTGTTGAATTGCCCCAAAAACAAATACCATATTTTAGCCGGGATTCGATTTGTGCATAATACAAATTCAGGAGCTGATGCATATCCAAAACAGTGCGAAGGTTAGAAAACATATATTTCAGGGAGCTCAATTTTGAAATTAATTGTTCACATTGGGGTTTCCAGTTCAAGAATTCATCTAGATAAACTCCCAACATTTTTACCGATTTATGAGAATTAATGAGTAATTTATTTTCTATCATATCTGCATATTTTCTACAGTTTTTTGACGATTGTGAATCCTTATAATTTGTGTTTTTTCAATATTGAAGAATAGGTCACGCCCATTGAAGAATCTTGCTACTTTATTAATGGTATTATCACATTTTTCAGTTAATATTTTAGTATCTGCATCGGAGATTATTAGTGAGAAGTCATCTGCGTATGCAGTATAACGCTGTTTGTCAATAAAATGATCTAAATGATTCACATACAAAATAAACAGTATAAGCCCTGACATTGAGCCCTGAGGGACCCCTCTAATCAAATTCCCGGTATCAGATTGGATACTATCATTTTTTCCACCATGTTGAAATTGTAAGCAGACTATTTGTTTCCGATCCTCTAGAAATGATGAGATCCATTCAAGTGGTGAACCTCGCAAACCAAATGTTTCCAATATTGATAAGAGTTCATCATGATTAACGCAGTCGAATGCCTTACTTAAATCGCAAAGTATTGCAGCAGGGCATTCGCCTCTGTCAATCATATATATATATATATATATATATATATATATATATATATATATATATATATATATATATATATATATATATATATATAATTTGATGATGGAATGAAGACATTGCGGTAGTAGTTGACATTCTCGAGCGGAAACCATGTTGTTTCTCACTGAGTATTTCATATCTAAGAAGGGTAATAACCTATTGAGAAAAGCATATTCGAATATTTTTGAAAGGCCATAAGGTATTGTTATCGGCCGGTAATTTTCTAATAGAGTAGAATCTTTCTTTTTTGAAAGAGGTATCACTTTTCCTGTTTTCAGAATATTCGGAAAATCGCCACACTCAGAAGACATGTTAATCAAGTGGGTTAATGGTTTTATAATTGTGTCAATAACACACTTCAATAAGAATGCTGAAACATCATCCAGACCTGCTGACTTCTTATTTTTTGATTTATTATTCAGTAGTGAATATAGTTCATTTTCTGTATACGGATAAAGGAACATAGTTTCACTGTTGAGCTGATTTTTAGGTATAATAAACTCATTATCTGTTATCTTATCTACCAGTCTAGTGAGCGCTTCTATAAAAAATTGTTGAATACTCTGGCTATAATATCAGGATCGTCCATTGTGTGGCCATTGGTAGTAGGGACGATATTTTTATTTGAATTCGTTTTTCTCGTAAGTTCATTGGTAACCTGCCACAAGGCACGCGTGTTGTTTTCCGCGTTTTCAATGCGTTCCTGAAAATATGTTTTTCGTTTTTTCATCAATAAGGCACTATAATTCTTCTTTGCCTCTTTATATACGGGAGCCAATATTGGATGACATTTTTGCAATAAAAATAAATCTTTCAACTTTTGACTAGAAGTAATCACATCCTTGTCAACCCCTCTTTCATTTATGTTTCTCTCATTGTGATATTTTTTTGGAAAATCAACATCAAAATTGAATAAAAAGATATGTGAAAGCGTCCTGGAAACTTCGTATTTCATAAACATCTCTCCAGTCTTCAGCTATCAGACATTCTCTAAAATTATTTATATTTTCTCTACTGAAATTTCTTCTCAGAATTTTATTATTTTCATATTCTCTGTCGGTTTTACACTTATTCAATTCCAATAATATCGTTCTGTGATCAGATATATCATTATCTTTGAAATACATATTATAACTTTCATGGCAAAAAAATCATTTTGTGTTTTTCTGTCTTTCTATTGTACCTCAAATTTTCGTAATTGCAAAGAAAAATAGAAGTAAAAGGAAATTAGGTGAGTTAATTAGTATCGTACTTCAAAAGAACTGCCAAACGGTGTCTAGAAGTGATTTTTCTTCTAAAATATGTGTCTTGCTTAAACAAATTTTCATGAATTTAAGTTTCAACATGTTGAACGCCGACATCGACTTTCTAGAATATTGATGAAATGTGTCGTCGTCCAACAGATGAGGTAAATGTGTGGAAAACTCTCCTTCTGCAGATCTTCTTTTCCAAGCAGCATGTACCCAAAATCTACGTTTCTGCTGTTCTGCATGAAATATTTCCGATTTTCTGCATATTCCTCTTCCAAAAAATGTGCCACCATGGCGTAATCGCAGTTGCTGAAATATTTGAACATTTTAGCTGCGATAGTGTTTGAATCGAGATTGGCGAGTGTATGGAGCTGGATCGGAGGGGTGTATGACAAGTGTGTCCCGGCCTTAATGCTGCAGTGGGGCACGTGAATATTGCCCCTGTGATTCTGCAGCTTGAATTGTGCCGAGAGCTGTTGTGTTTTTGGCCACCATACTAGTGAGGCATAGGTGACCATGGGTTTGATAAACGCTTGATTTACCCAGTATATCATTTTCGGCTTCAAATCCTATGTCTTTCCAAAAATTCTGCGGCACGTGCAAGTTGCTGCTGTAGCCTTGGGAAGAATATCCCCAATATGACTGTTTCATGTTAAACTATGGACGATTATGACGCCCAGGTATTTGACTTCATTGGAAAAAGTTAGCTGAGTTCCATTCAGGGTTGGGGCTTTCAGTTCGTACTTACACCTCTTTGTGAATGGAACCAGCACTGTTCTGCCAGGATTCACACTCAGTCCCTCCCTTGCTATTTGATAGGTAGGGTTGTGGCACCAGTAGTTGACTAGCTCCCGGTAATTGACCATTTTTTTCGTTAATGCGCGGCAATAAGGATACTTTATTGTTTTGTTGTTTGCCTGTGTCTTCAAACGTTGAATGGGACTTTGGTCTAGTTTGATCACAAATGAATTTTGCGATAAGTACGTCACTGTCATGTTTACACATTTTCCGTCTTCGACTGACAGTAGACAACTTTTGGTAATCTCAAATCAACCACTCATGTTGATAGCTTCATTAAAAACATTCTGATGTACTAATTGCTAGATGAATAAAGTCAATTATTTTCATCGTATTCATTGTTGAAATGTGTAATTCTACTTTTTGAATCCATGTGATTGACTACTAGAACAAAATATTTGTTGAGGCTCGAGTAATTGACCACTTTGGTCAACTACTGGTGTTTAAAAGGAATTGATGGTTTTACGCAATTGTCTGTTTCATAGCTCTTGATATGAGAACAAGATTAATTTTTATTAAAAAAATATCGTAATTTCAGAGCGGATCTAGTAATTGATCAAAGTTTTGTAGTGGGTAAACTATTGGTTTTTCGTCATGGTCAACAGGTGGTACATGAATTTTACTTTATATCAAGTTGTTTTATTTCCAACTACAGGTTTAATAAAACCACTGTACTTTCCAGAAAAAATCACTGAAACTGAGAGGTGATTTTTTAAATACACAAAAGCGCAATTGTACAGTCTGTAAGCAATGTTAGCGGTCATGTCCACAATATAAGTCAAGCCAAGAGGCAACAAATACAAAAAAAGGTCTTGTATTGGGTGATCGAGGAATGAGAAATGCATCACTGCCTTGTTTACAATTTCTGCCGACGGACAAATTTATCCAATAATGATATTTGAAAGTATTCGAGCGGAAATTGTAAAAAACACCAATCCTGAGTGGGTGATATAGGTCCTTTGATTAACTTATCTAAAAGCTTGTTCATTCACTGTTTTTTTCTCTTCGCACTTCTACCAAATAGGACACGCATTTTACAGTCAGTCAGGGTTTGCCTATATGATAAGTGCCTCAAAGCAGAGTATGGAGTCAACTAGTTCTGACTTTATCACCAGTTTGGATATAACGAGGTTATTAGTTGTTTTATTCACTTTGAAATTGAATATCTATCTCAGGCAGCCTGCAACATATACACTTACCACACAATCAGTTTAACATTCTACATTATTCAAATGTCGAGTAAAATATTTATTGCATTCGGCAAGTTTTCCTCTGAGTAGGTCACCTGTCTATCTCACTGACTGACTTACGATTAACGCCCACACCGAACCGCTGCACCTAAAGAGCTGGAATTTTGACAGCATATTCATATGACATCGATAACCACTGAAATATTCCATCCCTAAAGTGGTGAAAAGGTGAGAAGGGGGGAGGTGAAAGTTTGTATGGAAGTTTTGAAGTAAGATTAATGGAAAATGGTATTTGTGCTTTTATCTTCAAACAAAGAACCACATATTTCAGGGTTTTCGAAAATTCAACACTGAAGAGGTTCAAATGAGGGTTGAAAGTTTGTATAGGAATAACGTTAGTTTATAAGGGGTCATGAAAATTGGTATTTGAGGTCATTGTTACACATAAAGGAAATCTTGTTTTAAGTGTTTTTGAAAAATCAACCCCTAAAGGAGTGAAATGGGGGGTTAAATGGATATTGGAAATTTGTTTGGGGATTCTTTTAGTTTTATGTTAGAGTAATGAAAATTGGTAAGGTCTATGTTGAAAATGAAGGAGTACGTGTTTCAGTGTTTTTAAAAATTCAACCCTCAACCCTTTGTTGACGGACGGTACTCTGAAGTACCGGATTTATTTTAATTCACATAAATTATATGTTACCATTCAAGCTTCTCCCAGCCGGACGATACTCTGAAGTATACTTGAGTTGTCATTGTGATTAAGTTTCCGCTAGAGAACAGCACTGCATTGTGCATTTCATAACTTATCGGTTTGGTGAAATTGTTAATGAGTGTAGTTGCACTATTCACTTGAGGAAACGTTCATAAACGAATGTGGTGAATTATTCTATGAAGTGAATAGTAGCTCTACTAAATTTTGGTTATTTTTGCTACCGTACTCTGAAGTACTGTCAGGCTACAATTCGGTGAAATGGATATAGCACAGGCGGTATGTTTATTTTTTAATTTAAATTGTTTTTGCTTATTTATGGTCTTTCAGTCGACATCAAAGGAAATGATTCATGGTGAGTATCGAAAGAATGAACCTCTAACAGATGCAGAACTCCTAAAAATTATTGAGGGATTCACTTATGAGGATTTACCCGATGATAAACAATATGGAGTGCTACGTTTGTGAAGTATTCGGGACTATGCTTCCTCATCATTCAATAAAGAAGAAGATTGATTTCAATATTTCTTATAATCATAAGGGGTTCAATTTATATAAAAAAATAATATTTTACCATCTGAAGGTACTTCCAAATGCCTGCCGGTACTTCAGAGTACCAACCCTATTTTTTTAGTAAATGGCTCAAAAAATCTAAAATAATTTGAATATACTTATTTCATCATTTCAATAGACTTGGTCGAAAAAAAAAATTGGAATACTTATATTTTTTATTGGTCAATCAATACAGTGTTAAAGGGGTGAAATAAGGTGTGAAAGTTTGTATGAGTTTCCGTTAGTTTTGAGTTAGGGTAATGAAAATTGGTTTTCAAGATCTTTGTCACGAATAAAGAAATACATATTTCGGTGTTTTCAGAAATCCAACGCCTAAAGGGGTGAAATGGGGGGTAAAATGTTTCATGGGGGTTCCATTAGTCATTAAAATTGGTGTTTTGGCTCTCTGTTACGAATAAATAAATTATGTTTAACCTTATTTGAATAATTTCTGAAATCATCATGTTGGGGATGCAAACTTTCATACCGAATACCGAAAGAAGAACATCATCCGATAAGACCTGGTTTAACAGAAACTGCTCTAGAGCTGTGGCTTCCAAACAGGCAGCATACCATCGATGGCTAAAAAATCCGGGCCCTGAGACCAGAGCAGCATATGTCGAGGCTAGAGGCATATGCAGAGATAATAGAATGCTCAAAAGATGCCCACAATGCCAAAATAAGATCAAAACTTGCTGAATGTCCTAACGGATCCCGTTCATTTTGGTCTTTCGCCAAAGCTGTGGGAAGAAACTTCACCTCCAGCTCATTTCCTCCTCTAACCAAAGAAGATGGAACACTAGCAACGACTGCCCAGGAAAAAGCCAATATCTTTGCGCACCTATTTGCTGGAAATTCCACTCTGGATCCATCGGGAAAACAACCCCCGAACATTACACTTATTGACAGTCACATGCCCGAGAGCACCTTTCGCCAACGTACTATCAGAAAGATTTTGCTGGGTCTCAACACCAACAAAGCCTGTGGATCTTGTAACGAATTTTTCGTTACTTCCTTATACATAACCAATTTCTCATAATGTTTCCGATTATCTTTACGGTAGTACGGGTCAGTAGTCACTGCTCAGGTCGTGAAGAATGTGCGTTCATTATTGTCCCTAGAAAATGGTATTTTGACAGTGTGACCGTGACATTTCATTTTCGTGTCGATCGGGTTTATCGAGCGTTTGGTTTTTTCCAAGTTTTTTTAAATAGGAAAGAAACCGAGAATGAAAAACAGGTGAACTGTGATTTCGTCGAACCGAAAGGATAATCGTCCTCTTTCTTGATTTGAACGTCGAGATAGGCAGGTGACTGAAGGAATTGATTTTGGTACGTAAGATCTATAAGTTTCACTGCTGGAGTTTAGTTGAGTAATATTATTCTCTTTATCTTTCAATTGATGTTGTAGCTGATTAGCATTTTCTTCTTTTTCCTTATGCTTGTAATATTAGAATTCTTGGATATACCGCATGGTAATTTTTGAAGGTTAAATATAGATATTTCGGCCATTTTGACAAATCATTCATACTACATATTGTGGCTAACGTAACATCTGTTCCGAATATTGGGAACTGATTTTTTTTTCATTGGAAATCAGTTCTACGCTTTTGCATTTTTTAGGTACCAAGTAATTGGTAATCTCGAATGGACTAGAGCTTACTTCCCTCATACTACCAGTGGATTGTTCCAAGGATTCTGATTGAAGCGAAGGGCGTATTTGATTGTTCTGGGAAAGTTTGGAGTGACTAATAGGACGGCTCTCTGGTAAGCAATTTTCTTTATTTCATAACTATATGTTTATGAGAGTAATTTTCTTTTCTCTTGAGAAAGAATTGCTTATGGAGAGAGTTGTACCTCTGGCCTAACAGTCTCAGAACACTCGATTCGATTCAATATATGCCTCAAGCGTAAAGTTGATTTCCGTTTAATAAATTTCTTATATCTATTACTCCATTCAATTCCCAGTGTAGCTTATTTGATTTTTGATCGTTGCAGAGTCAATTCACTTCAGTTACTACCTTGTCGCCAAGAGCAGGGAGATTCACAAAATTTTTTGAGAATTACCTGTTTATCGATTTGAAAAGGGAAGAGCCGCCCTATTTCAAAATTATCTTTATCTAAGAGAGTTGTGCCCACTGAAAGACGTGAGGTCTCCCTCTTCAGTTATCTTTAAAAATTCTTCAATCAAAAGAATTATTTAACATTATCTTTTCCTGAGAGAGTTGTGCCCACTGAAAGACGTGTGGTCTCCCTCTTCGGTTTATCTTTGGAAATTCTTCAATAAAAAGAATTATTTCACTTTATCTTTATCTAAGAGAGTCGTGCTCACTGAAAGACGTGTGTCTCTCTCTTCTTATCTTGGCTGAAGAGTATACTTTTACTCTGACTATTATCTTGGTTCAGAAACCCTATATTTTTTGTAGCTTACTAGAGTATTTTGGTTATAACGCTATACTTTCCTTTGGCACATGCTTTAAAATAGTAGATTTTTTCTCTGGCAATTTTATAGTATTTTGCTTTAAAATACTATATTTTTTCTCTGGTAAAATTTCAAGGAAATTTTTATATTTCTTTTGGAATACCTTTCCTCATTACATTTTTTTACCCTTCCGGTACATAGAATCACCTCATCAAAATTTACTTATTTCAAAACTTAACTGAATTTGAACATAACGTTTTGGGTGAGGTTTGTTTTGTTTGGTTTTAAATTTTGTTCCTTTTTAATATTTTTTTAAATTATTAAAATTAACTTGTAAATATAACTCCAGAATAGCAGATTGGATTGCTATTTATTATCTTTGTTATTTCCCTGTAACCTTCTCGTCTTTTAAATAGACTGAGATTTTTATTGTATGCTATCATTTGCATCTATCTTTTGACTCTCGATTAAAATTTGAAACATAAAACTTGAGGTTCAAAGGATATCCTTCGTTCTCCCCTTTTTGTACATATTTTGATTCCTATCATCTTCTTCGCATGATATATACCACGGAGGGAACCCATCTACGGAGACGGAAGGACTAGTAGCCTGGGAGGTCTTACAGCACATCAATATCAGCACTGGTCCGTGAAGATCAACTAAATTCACGCCGATAAGGGGGTCTGAAATCAACTATCGAACCACCCAAGACCATCTTCATCGTAACCGCTGAAACCAAGTTCCTCCTAGAACCACTGAGACCAGCTTCAAGAAACTAGCCTTCATCTCTCTCGCTCAAGATCTCCGAAGGTATATTCGTGGCACCAACAACTGGAGGAATCATAGGTGTAAATGTTCGAGTTTTGATCAGAGTCAAAAATACTGGTTTTTTTATGTAATTTTTCAATTCTTTTTGAGAGAAGTTCAATACTCTTCTAGTATTTGTTAACATTTGTTTATATATCTTGTTTAATCATTTCAATTCCATCTGGAATAAATTTGTTAAGTTGATTTATTGCATATTTATTTGCCTTCCCATACAAGCTAGGTAACATTTATTTAATTTTATTTATCTTTGACTTTTGTCTTTAGCAAGTCTGGCGCCCAACTCTTGAACTAGTCAAGTTGATTAATGTATAATTTTTTTAGTGGCCAAATTTGATTAACTAGGAAAAGTCATTAATTGAACCTTACTCACGGCCTAACCGTATCCATCTGAGCAGCCTATCGGCAAAGTGATTTCACCTTCTTAAATTTGAATCATATAATTTAAAATCTGGGGTTCAGAAATAAGGGGTGTTGCAATCTGACGGAATCCCGCCGATTGTTCTCAAGAAATGTGCCCCCGAACTAACACCTGTTCTTTGCAAGTTGTTCAACCACTCTTACAATTTGGGGGTATTTCCGACCAATTGGAAAATTGCAAGAGTACAGCCAGTTCCTGAAGAAGGCAAAAAGGCCCTACCTAGCAACTACAGACCTATCGCACTGCTATCTATTATTTCAAAGGTCATGGAAAAAGCCATCAACATCGAGCTCATGAAATATCTGGAAGACTCAGGAATTGTCAACGATAGGCAATATGGCTTCCGCCATCAGAGATCAACTGGTGACCTGCTCGCATACGTCTCACATATATGGCAGCTATCTATTGAAAAGTATGGAGAAACTTTAGCTGTGGCATTAGATATCTCCAAGGCGTTCGATCGAGTTTGGCACCAGGGACTCCTCGCCAAGCTTCCGTCTTATGGCTTGCCCCCTCAGCTGTGTTCTCTGCTTGCTAGTTTTCTCTCAAACAGGTCTCTCCATGTAGTGGTCGATGGAGTTCCATCTGACACTCTACTCATAAATTCTGGTGTTCCGCAAGGATCTATTCTCGCACCAACACTATTTCTACTTCACATCAACGACCTGTTGAAAGCAACTTCATGTCCAGTACACAGCTTTGCCGATGATAGTACCCTCCATACCGCTTTCTCTTCCAGGGCCCCTATATCAGCCCGTGAAACCAGAAATGAACGAGGAAGAAATGTTAATAATATAAATATGGACTTAGCAACAATTCTCGAATGGGGATCTAATAACTTGGTAGAATTCAATGCAAACAAAACACAAGCATGTCTTTTATCTAGAAAAGCCGATCTCAGTGTGTCTAACATAACTTTGTCAGGAGTAACCATACCACTGAAGCCATCCATATCGATGCTTGGTATTACTATCAGCAATAACCTTTCCTGGGAAAATCACGTGAGGTCCATTGCCAAAAGTGCATCCCAAAAACTTGGTTCTTTGTTTCGTGCCAAGAGCTATTTCACCCCCAGTCAGCTGCTTATGATCTATAAGGCACAGATCCGACCTGTCCTGGAATACTGTTCCCATATTTGGAGTGCGGCACCTAAGGCACCTGAGGCTATTGGATTCTGTCCAAAAAAGGGCAATTCGTCTCGTCGGTGATGCCTCGCTTACAAACTCGCTCACTTGTCTGGAACACCGTAGAAAAGTTGGCGATTTGTCTCTATTTTATAGATATTTTGATTTCTTCTGAAATATCAACAATCGTCCCTGCTTTGGCAGTCTCTTCGAGATTAACCCGTCAAGTTCAGTCATCACACCCCTTCGTGGTCACTTTGGAGACCTGCAGAACATCACTTTCCAAAGACTCGTTCATCCAACGAACAGCGAGGCTTTGGAACTCATTGCCTAGGGAGGTGTTCCCCGATACATACAACCTTCAGAAATTTAAGAAGAACACCAACTCCTACCTTCTTTCCCTAGGTTCCCACGATGTTCTTTGAACATTACAGGATATCCCTTTTCGTGGAAACCAGAACATAAAAAAAAAAAAATATCCGTCCCTAAAGGGGTAAAAAAGGTTTAATGAATTTGTAATATGGGAGCAGTAGGACTGTGTGCATGAGACAGAACCAAAAGTCTTATTTTGTATTTTGTGCAAATTTATTATTCTTAGTACTCCAGTGTTTGCCGGCAAAGTAAGTCAATGATGTTTGAATGATATTAAATGGATATTTTCAACTAATTGTCAAGGTATCACTTATTTTTCAGGCAAGAACAACCCATGAATTACAGACATTCATAAAGTTAAAATGGTTCAAATGTATAAAATTGTGACAAATAGTATCAAACATAAAAAAAAATAAAATAAAACATCATCAACTGCCAGCGTTTTTCAATTTACCAAGCCTAAAATTAACACAGAACAGATGCATTTTGGAACACAAATAGATAAGAAAAAGAATGAGAAGGAGAATAAAATTATAGTTCGAAAAAACTGAAAACACGCTTATATAGCAATAACGGCTAAAAAGCTGAAAATAATAAAAATAGTTTTTCACCAAAACATTTTCTCTTATGTAAAAAAGCGTGAGTTGCTTGATATCATTTATCTTAATCATTACGAAAAGTAGGTGAAGAGCACCTTACGCTTTTTTTACATAAGTGTCAATTTTTTGGTCAAAAACTATTTTTATATTTTTAGCTTTTTAGTCCTTATTGCTATATAGGCGTGTTTTTTCAAGTTTTTTCAAACTATAATTTCATTTCTAACTTTTTGGTCCATATTGCTACAGAAGACTGAAAAAGACTACGGGACAAAAACTTTCCGATTTATTCATCCACATAGGATGGAAGTTTTTACGAAATTATGGCAAATGAGATGCATCTGCATTTTGGTGAATCCGAGCATTCGCCAAATCTTTGAAATGTAAATATTTTTTTCTTATTGTATTGTCATCGGTTCTAATACGTGTGCAAAATTTCAAATAGTTCGAACGTCTGGAAGTGGGTTAGAATTAATTTCGAAGATTCCGTTACCTACATTCATTCATACATTCAGGTGAAGCTAATAAAGCGTGTATAAAAATGAAGTGTTCTACGGTTCAGCTTGAAGTGAACTAATGAACAGAAGTTAGCCAACTGCAAATTTCTGAACTAACCTTAAATTGTTCCAATGTATAGAAACTTACTTCAATCGTCTGTAAAGTGGAATGAAAGATTTGTTCAAATTTTCTTTTATATTCAGACAGAAATTGTTATTAAGTAATTAATTTTCCATACATTGCGGTCCCTAGGTATGGAAGGCGAGTAGTTTGCGTCAACACATGTTCACCTCCTACGAGAGATGAAGATGGGTTGCGGAAACTTAGGTGGCTACCTCCAAGTGGTATCGCTGGATAACGGGGTTGACAAAGAAAATCCAGTGGGAATGACCAGAAATGGTCAAAACCTGCGGATCTCTAAGTCAATCTCAAACCAAATGCCACCACAACATGGCTTAATCCAAGGCGTCAAGCGACCCGTGCCGAGTGATGGATGATACCTGAGCCAATCAGGTATATAAAAAACGGAGCCTCTGGGATACATGGCGACCTCCCAGAGTAATCTGCCTTACACCTGCGCAGGGGGCACCGCAGGTGTGGACGACCCTTTCCCCTACACAAACAACCCTGGGGAACTTCCAGTTGAAGAAGACTCAACACCGATAGCGGGTATGGAAGCCGAGGAGATTCCAGTTGAATCACACTCGGCACCAGAAACCGTAAACCCAACCGAGGAGGGATCAGCAGATGGTCGAACACCTACTGAGAAACTCCCGGAAACAGAGTGGATTCCAAAAATGGAAACCAGAAAGATTCTTCAGCTCATCAAAACCCAGGATATGGGGATAGATACTGGAGAATGGCTTGTCATCAAGAGACAAGAGGAGGCCTCGGGTCTAACTCCTGTCTTTCAATCTTCGACTGTGACGCCCTGAGTGGTGGGCGACGCAGGATCTTTGGAGGGATCGGCCCGGAAACGGGCATGAATCCGAAGAGCCTTATCGGCGGGCTTCTAGACCTAATTAAGGGCACAAACCTGTTTGAATGAGGAACCACTGACGACAGAGTGATACAATAGACCCCAGCTGGTCGCAGTGTCAAGGGAAGCTAAGTGCCAGCCCTGTCTCTGGCTCGTCAGCCTTAAACCAACCAACCAACCAACCTAGGTATGGAATAAATTAATTTTTAGCGTTATTATGTATTTGTTTAACAACCTGAAACAGATCGATTACTTTTGGCAATTTGACAATTTACTGTATGAAAATATTACCCCCTTCTTGCAACCCCTCTGGATTATGAGCACCCCCTAAAAAAATTAAAATGAGAAGGGGGTCGTGTGGCACCTTGTTCCAAAAGGATTTTTATGTCTCCGTTCAGCAATATTGATTAAAATTTGGTGCAATCATAACTGAGAAAATTTATTTTGAAAATGTAAAACTTTGATACTTTACGTAGAATGAAGGAAATAATGTCACATAATGTTTAGGAAGTAGTTTTCAATTCATTTTACAATTGAATTAAATGTTCAAAATGACCACCATTCACTCCTTGACAATAAGCAAGTCGATCTCGGAATTCTCGTACAACATTTTGTAGGACTTCAGGGGTTATGTTGTTAATTTCTTCCGTTATCCTAATTTTTAAATCCGCCATTTCGTCTGGTCTATTGAAATATACTTCCGATTATTAATAACCAGAAGTAATCAAGAGGAGTCAAATCGGGGGATCTAGGCGGCCATTCAATCGTTCCACGTCTTCCAATCCATTTATTGGGAAAACTTCGTTCAAATAATCTCTAACAATACGTTTGTAATGCGGTGGAGCTCCGTCTTGTTGGTACCAAATTGATCTTTCCATTGCATTTGGATCATTAACATCAGGAAAAAGACTTTTTAATGTAGGCTGTAAAAAGTTCATAAAAAAATCTAGATAAACCTCACCATCAGCTGTGCCTTCCAGAAAATAAGTGCCAATAATTTTGTTGTTAATGATACCAGCCCAAACGTTAACTTTTTTAGGATATTGTGTGTGAGCCGTACACATTCAATGAGGATTTTTTCTGCTACAATATCTATAGTTTTGTCTATCAACCGTTCCATTTAAATGAAAAGTAGTTTCATCGGAAAAAAACATTTTGTTTATGAACTGCAAATCTGCTTCCTTTCTGTCCATCATCAGTTCACAGAATTGTTGCCTTCTATCAGGATCATCCTCATTTAACTCCTGAACCAACTGAACTTTATAAGGATGGTATTTTTCTTTATGTAAAGCTCTCAATATCGATGATTTACTTACATCATTGTCGGCGGCAAGTGGTCTACTTGTCATATGCGGATTTTGCTCAATCGCTAACAGTACATCTACCTTTTTTCCTCGTCCAATTTAACAATTCGACCTGGTTTTTTAATAGTTTTTACATGTCCAATTTGACGAAATTTTGTTTCTATTTTGCTAACTGTAGACTGTGAAACGTGTACCAGGATATTTATTGAACATTTCACAAACTTCCTTTTGAGTTCTTGTTTTATTAACGCATCCAATCATGATTAAAATGTCTATTGTTTGAGTTCCGGATGAATGAGCCATAGTTGATCAAATACACATACAAATATTTTTCAATACACTGACGTGAGACAGCAACTAATAAATATCAAAATAACAGTAGTATACTAGATTGACATTACATTATTCATGTGGGTTTTGGGAATAATTTTTTGATGTCTTGAAAGACTTTTTTTAGACGTTTAGCAAAACAAATGAGAAAATACCTGATTATTTCTTATGTGGTTATTTAAAATCAAAAGTATATTTCAATAGACCAGACAATATTGCAGATTCAAAAGTTAGGAAAACGGATGAAATTAACAACATAACCCTTGAGGTCCTACAAAATGTTGTGCAAGAATTCCAAGATCGACTTGCTTAGTGTCAAGAAGTGAATGGTGGTCATTTTGAACATTTAATTTAATTGTAAAATAAATTGAAAAATACTTCCAAAATATTATGTGACATCATTTCCTTCATTCTACGTGAAGTATAAAAATTTTACATTTTCAAAATGAATTTTCTCAGTTATGATTGCACCAAATTTAAATTGATATTGCTGAACGGAAAATAAAAATCCCTTTCCAACAAGGTGCTACACGATCCCCTTCTCATTTAATTTTTTTGAGGGGGTGCTCATAATTCAGAGGGGGTGAAAGAAGGGGGTAATGTTTTCATACTGTGAATTGTCAAATTGACAATAAGAATTGACGCGTTTCAGGATTTTTTAAACGAATACATAATAACGCTAAAAATAAATTCATTCGCTACCTATGGACCGCACTGTATGTAAGTCCTCAAGAAAATCTAGTCTATTGTATTTCTTCGATGTGACCTCATGTTAAATCTGAGAATCAATACTGAGGCTGAAATTATGCTTGTTAACCCTCAGGTGATGACCAAAAGAGGAATGTTCATGTTTGTTTAGGTGCTCATTTATCGGACATTAAGAGGTCTACATATGTTGCATTACAATCACCACATTTGAATTTGTAGATGCCGCGCTTTGATAATCTGTCAATTTTATCTTTTGTATTGATAAAATGCCTGTCCAAGTTGTTTGTGGTTCTGAAAGAAATTTTGACATTTTCTACCCTACTTTTTATACACTTTGCCACTTTTTGGGCAATGTTATTGTTCAAAATAGATATTGAAGTGTATTCTTCCTTTGCTCCAATATTAGGGTATGCTAGTTTGTTCTCTCTTTTATTTTTGAATTTATGAATAAGAAAATTGATCAGATTTATATCATTACCGTTGTTATAAGCTAATTGCTCTAGAATGTTTATTTCCTTGGTATACTCAGCAGGTGGTAAAGGAATATTTAGAAGCCGGTGTACGTAACAATTGAAAGTTTCCATTTTATGTTGGTGGGGGTGATTCGAAGACATGATCAGTCTGTGTTGGTTTTCTGTAGATACCAAACTGCAAATTGCTATTATTTTTATGTATCGTGATGTCAAAAAGTTCAATTTATTATCTGATTCAATTTCTAATGTGAATGCAATGTTGAGGTGTATTTCATTGATTTTGTCCAGAAGCTGAACAGCTGTATCTGAATCTCCATTTATGAACACGAAACAATCATCAACGTATCTGTACCATTAAATAATTTTCATGTTATTATTAATAATAATAATAATAATAATAATAATAATAAAAATCTTCATTCACAATTAAAACTCAATCGCAGTTCACTGAATTGCAATTAGATTGAGATTGATGCTGCGGACAAAGCAGCAAAAGCCAATAAGTGTGAGATCACTTGTTTCAGCATTGACAGATACTTATAATATAAAAAAATTAAACTACTTAGGATACTAATGTATACGTATATATACAATTCAATACGATTAGGATAACGTAGTTTTGTAAAATATAATGTTTTCACCACTTGTAACTTCTGTCAATGTCTGAAATAGTGTGTCTTTTTTGTAGACTGGTCTAAAACTAGTTTTTCATTGTATACTAGGAATATAATTGATGGCAGTCATCTGGAGGAATCTTATTTTGTTTTTCTACCTCTTCATATAGGAATCAAATAAAACTCATGATGATTTCAGATTGTGCAACTCAAAAGCCTAGGCTGAAAAGAATAGCGGTTCCGAGTTCAAATTTGCCAAACGAGAAGAAGGGATCAAAGCGTATAACTTCAAAAAAAAGACCAGCACAGGAAAGAACTGGTAATCCTCGTTCAAGTATAGAAACTTCAGATATTACGGAAGGAAGTGCCACAACACCTGTGAGTGAAGTTTACAGAGAAGGTAGGTTTAGTTTAAATAAAAGTATATTTCAATCTGAAGTGCAGACAATACATTTGCAATTTTCTGAATGCTAGTAGGATAGTGCTTTGGAGTTCTCTCAATCAAACAAGTGTTTGATGGTTTTCGAAAATTCAACCCTGAAGCGGTTAAAATGGGGGTGGAAATTTCGTATAGGAGTACCGTTAGTTTTTAAGTTAAGGTCATAAAAATGGGCATTTGAGGTCTTTGTTACAAATGGAAAAATACGTGTTTCTGTGTTTTTGAAAATTCAATCCTTGACGTTATGAAATGGGGAGTTAAATGGGGATTGGCAGTTAGAATAAGGGTTCCGTTAGTTTTTAGGTTAGGCTCATGGAAATTGGTATTTGAGGTCTTTATTACAAATGTAAAGGATCTATCTATCTATCTAGCTGTTCTCAATACCTCATTAACCAATGGTATAGTTTCCTTTTGTGGGACATGATGTTGTCCTTCGATGTAGGCAACCTATTTACTTCGGTCCCACAAAAGGAAACTATACTATTGGTTAATGAGGTGTTGAGAACAGCTAATATAGATGAAGAACGAATCGCACAAATTTCAACTCTTTTGAATTTATGTCTTTCACAAAATTTCTCCACATTTAATAGCAAATTTCACCGACAAATTGAAGGACACCTCTTCTAGATGATATCTTTATAAACAATCTGGAAAATAAATACATTATCGCTAATGATAGCATTGAAATTCTTCATTGGTACATGTTGATGATTGTTTGGTGTTCATAAATGGAAATTCAGATACAGCTGTTCAGCTTCAGATCTGAAAATCAATGAGATACACCCCAACATTGCATTCACATTTGAAATTGAATCAGATAATAAATTGAACTTTTTGGACATCACAATTTGTAGTTTGGTATCTACAGAAAACCAAACGGACTGATATTTCATACACAGCTCTTCGAATCACCCCCCCAACAAAAATGGAGCTATAATTGTTACTTACCGGCTCTAAGTATTTCTCTACCACTTGCTGGATATAACCAGGAAATTAACATTCCAAAACCATTAGCTTATAACAACGGTTAAGATATAAATCTGATAATTTTCTAATTCATAAATTCAAATCTAGCATACTCTAATATTGAGACAACGGAAGATACATTTCAATACCTTTTTCGAAAAATAACATTTCCCAAAAAGTGGCAAAGTGTATAAAAAGTAGTGTAGAAAATGTCTTAGACAGACATTAGATCAATACAAAAGATAAAACTGACAAATTATATAAAAGCGGCGTCTACAAATTGAAATGTGGTGATTGTAATGCAACATATGTGGGTAGAATTTGTACACCTCTGATTCTCCGCAAAAATGAGCACCTAAATAAACATAAACATTCCTATTTTGGTCATCACCAGTAATAATTCGCAGATTTTACACGAGGTCACATCGAAGAAATAGTTTTTCTAGAGGACTTACATATAGAAAATGAATAACTTTACAACAATCTTTGTCTGAATATAACAGAAAATTGGTTAACTTCAAGCTGAACCGTAGAACAATTCATTTATCTTCTTCTAATTCTTCTTCTTATCTATTTGTTTCATATATTTATTAACTATTGATAGCTGGCCATAAGAGCCATGCAATGAGGGTGAAGTCGGGTAATATGTCATATTTGCAGCGCGTAGTTATGGCAACCGAACATCAACCAATACATGTCACGCCCCCATTTTCGCGCATGCCCATCAATTCAACGTTGCCGATTAGAAAGAGTCCGAGCGATGGCCATTTGTTTTGGCTTCACATTTGCTGTCTTTATTATTAATATTGGTACTTAATACATTTATGATTGGTATTCACTAGTTCACTTCAAGCTGAACCGTAGAACACTTCTGTGTTAATTTTAGGCTTGACAAATTGAAAAACGCTGGCGGTTGATAAATATGTTTTACATTAAATTTTTTTAGTTTTATACTGTTTGTCACAATTTTCATACATTTGAACCATTTTAACTTGTTGAATGTCTGTATTTTATGGATTGCCCGTGGCGAGTAAGTGATACTTTGACAATTAGTGAAAAATAACCATTCAATAACATTCAAACATCAAAGATGACCATTCGGTCGAAAGCGCTCTGCAATTAAAAATAATAAATTTGCATGAAATACAAAACTAGACTCTTGGTTAATTTGTAATAAACGTCACAAAACATTACTTCCGCTGACAAATCAATTATGTTACCCAAAGGAGATAACGGGATAATGGATAACGGGAAACGGGATAACGGGAAATAGGACAACGGGTTAAGGGGAAGCGGACAAATGCATAAGCTAGATGGAATGACATAAAGAAAAACATAGGAAAAGTACAAATTCTACGCGGACAAAGTCGAGGGTACCAGCTAGTTCCTAAATAGGTACATATATCAGTATATAATCATGTTAATAAAAAACTTCATAGGGCTCAACGTTTCCAAAACCTCCATGGCTATTATGGTGTTCTCACGAACATTATATGACAATTTTTCGTGGAACGAAATCATAGAAAAAAAATTAAACCAAACGAAATCTGCTAAAGGTGTTTTTATGGGAGAAGGCATGCCTCAACAGAAATATCAAATTGCAAATATAAGAAATCAGTTCGAAAAATTTCCAAATACCCGAAACTCTCCATTGTTGTCTTGCGGGATGTTTAATCGGAAAAAACGTATGAATAATTTTAAAGAAATTGCGAATTTGTAGGAAGGCAGGTAATCCTGCACTTGCATGAAAAACCCAAATGTTTCCTTTTTCAAATTCATTCAGGTGAAGTAAGTCCTTATTTAGTTCAACAAACTGAAATTATTGAAATAAAAAATGTGTTATTAAATTATCATAATCTTACTCGAGTATTCAAACGAGGGTCCTTCACAGAAACTTCTGAAGGAAATTATGAATATGTCGACAGCGTGACAGCTGAGTTTGGCTATTCAAAATACCTTGGACCACGATACCTTTTTATATGTGACAGAGAGGTTAATTTCAAGATTGATACAGGATCAAATGTGAATATTTTGCCAAAGAAGCTTCTAATTGAAATTTGCGAGAAATAACAAAGAATTAAACCGACGAAATACGGAACTGAAAAGTAAAAAATAAAATAAACCTTCTCAGTCTCAATAACTTAGCTCCTAAACTAATGTAAGTAACTAATTTTGAGTCGGCGCCAAACAAACAAGCAAATGAATTAGGTAAGGCGTAAAATGCGCGGTGATATTCTGATAATTTTTTTGAAGAAATTTGATGACTCAAAATTAGTTACTTACATCAGTTTAGGAGCTTAGTTTTTGAGACTAAGAAGGTTTATTTCATTTTTTACGTTTTAGTTGCGTATTTCGTCGGTTTAATTTTTTGTTAAAAAGTTTTCATTTTTCAATTTTTTGTGGCTGGAATCTACTGATTACTACTTACTTGTTTTTTGAATACTTCCAAAATACTTACTTACCCACCTTACTTCAACTATTACCAGTTAAATAATATGATTATCTACTTTTACTATTTGTTGTAATATGAATTGTTTTAGTTGTTCTGATTAGTTTATTTCATTACTTTGTATATCATTCCATCCTCTCATAGGATATAATGATTGTGACGGATGTGGAACAAAAATAATGACAGTAGCGATCTGTCATTGTCAACTACATATGTGTGTGCCAATGTTCACAAGTGAAAAATCAATTATCCCCTATTTTCTACTCGTAAGGATGGATAATTTCATTCGAAATCTAAATATGAGGTATAAACTATCTATTAAAAAAAGAATCATCCGAATCGAAGAACCCAGTACAAAGTTATGCCTGATAGAATCGGTTAACGGACCAGAATTCAGAGGGGAGTGATCAATATCCTTCATTTTGCTACCCTTAGGGGTGGATTTCATCTTTTAAATGGGACCAACTTCAATGTACATTCTATCCACTGAAGAAAGAATTATCGGAATCGGACATCTCAGTAAAAAGTTATGAGTGATCATACAGAAAAAAAAATTAGAAAAAAAAATATACGCGTCGACTAGAGAACCTTTTTGGATTCGTCGTTTAAAAATAGATTGAAAATGTAGAATATAAAAGAAACTCCCATCATTCTGGAAGCATATGGAGAAATGAAGCCTGATGATCGGTCTTCTGGGTGAAGATATAGTGAAAATTGATTTTCAACCGACAAAATCAAAAAGGAGGAGGTTCTCTAGTCGACGAGTATTTTTTTTATGTATGATCAAACGTAATTTTCCACAGAGCAGTTCGATTCCGATAATTCTTTTCTCATTGGATAGGGCATACTTCGAAGTCAATCCCGTTCGAATTTGAATGAAAAAATCCATCCCTAAGGGTAGCAAAATGAAGAATATTAATCGTTCAACCTCTGAATTTTTGTCCGTTAACCGAATCTATCAGGCATAACTTTGTAGTGGGTTTTCCGATTTGGATGATAATTTTATTAGATCATATTCTAATTTGGGATGAAATGATCCACCCCTATGGGTAGAAAAATAGAAGATGATTGATTTTTCACTTGTGCACATTGGCACACATATGTAGTTGACATTGACAGATCCTCCTACAACCGTCACAATAATTACATTCTATGAAAGGATAGAATTATATAAAGAGTAATGAAATCAACTAACCAGAACTTTCAAAAATAATTTATATTATATAACAATAAATAGTTAAAGTAGAAAATCATATTATTTAACAAATAATAGTTGAAGTAAGCTAGGTAAGTGAGTATTTTGGAAGTAATAAAAAATTAGTAAGTAGTAATTAGTAGATTTCAGCCAAAAAATTGAAAAATAAAAACTTTTTAATAAAAATTAAACCGATGAAAAAATCAACTGAAAAGCAAAAAATAAACCTTCTTAGTCTTAATGATAATTGAGCTCCAGCTAATGTGAGAACTAATTTTGAGTCGGCGCCAAATAAACCAGTAATTGATTTAGAAAAAGCGTAAAATGATGGCAGCGAATAGCGGCGTTTTGATTACTTCTTCGATAATTGTTTGTTTGGCGCCGACTCAAAATAAGTTACTCACATTAGTTTAGGAGCTCAATTATCATTAAGACTAAAAGTTATTTTATTTTTGCTTTCAGTTGATTTTTTCGTCAGTATAATTTTTTGTTGAAAAAGTTTTTATTTATAATAAGATTTGAATTTCAGTCCTCTTTTAGGATTGTCTACTTGTATTGAAATGGATTTGATCGGAATAGTGGATGATTTGAGACAAGGACAAATTTATTAAAGCAACAGATATATTTTCAAAATGCAGTTTCAAAGAAAATTGTCATATAAATTTGAAATCAAATAGTATTCCTATTGCTTAATCCTGGACTTGACTCCATCTTGAAGATAGGTTAGCTGAAACAATAAATGAACAGAAAGGGGAAAATAACCAAAGTTAATGAGGCCAGTCAGTGGGTTGATAATCTTGTTATTCTGGAAAACCCTGATGGCTCATTACGTTAATGTATTGGTCCTCAAGAATTGAATGAATGCATTCAGAGAGAATTCTATGAAATACCGTATCGCAGAAATGAGGAGTGAATTATGTGGAAAAAAATAATTCCATTGTATTAAATTTCAAAGATGAGTTTAATCAATTGAAATTGGAGGAAGATTCTACACCTTATTATATTAAAATTTTTAAGATGCCATTAAATAAATTTGGATATAGAGTTTTTCAAAGGTTAATATTCCAATTTGGGATATTCCGAATGCAACTATTATTTTGATGATTTTTTGAAAGAGAAATTCAACAAAGAAAAAGTGCACTTTAGACAAAATGAAATATTTGGGAAACATATTCGATAATGATAGAATGAAAATTGACACGGAGAAAATTGATGCTATCAAATATTTGAAGCCACCTAAAAAAAAAAAGGAATTACAGTGTATTGAGATTTGTTAGTATTTGAGAATTAAGAATCTAATTTAACTCAGTTGAACTGAGTTGTTAGAAAAAGAAAGAGTTTTTCAGTGGATCAAAGTCCATGATATTGCATTAGAGGATATAAAATCTGCTACAGTTAATGATGGTATACTCATTAATTTTGATCATAAAAATGATGTGTAGTAATTCAGGTTTATGATTTTATTGATGGGTTAGGATGTATGTTGCGAAATGGCAAACCAGTAGCGTTTGCATCTAGAAGTCTGACGGAAACTCAGAAAAAGTATGCGATAATTGAAAAATAATTATTATGTAAAGTATATGCAACCAATGAGATTCGAAATTTTGTATATGGTAGACATATAAAAATAATCATAAATCAACAGGTCAATCGGTCTTCGAACTTCAAAACTAACGGTACTTTCACCCCTCTTCTCAACCCCCTTTTCAGCCCTTTAGGAATGGAATATCAAAAAACATTTCTTAGTTGTTATCTATGTCATCATAGTAGACCAATCAATAGAGATTTTTTCGTGACAAAAATACTACCAGGAAACCAACTGTGCCATCATACGAAAGACATTTAAAAGCATTTTTTTTATTTTTTGAAATTTTTTGTAATATTGATACTCTCAATGGATGAATTGTAGAGAATCAAAATGCGAAGAAAATGTGTCCGCGACTCGATCGGATTATTAGTAACGGGGAAAAACTGGAAAAAAATCTGCTTTAAAAAAAAACATACAAAAACCCCAACAAACAATTTTCATTGAAATCGGATAAAAAACAAAAAATCTCGTCTGCTATATTAGGTCATCCATCTTGAATTTTGATAATAAAATCATAATCTGCGACCCCAAAAACCTCCATATAGCAATTTTGAAAAGATTCGGACCATCAATGATAGAACACACGTCAGCCATATCAGAGCGGCGATCTTGAATTCCTCACTTTTTTTTTTAAATAATGATCTTCGATACCGAAAATTTCCACGTACTAATTATAAATAGAATCGAACCCTAAACACATCAACACAGCACATTAAATAAAAACTTCCGAAAACATTTCGAAAACAATTTCACTGCTGTAAAAAATCGCATAGACCTACGGGGAACAGTTTCCTGGCCCCCAAAAGTGTCTCAGTACGCGCCTGCAGAGAGTTCAGCACATAGAGGTCCGCCAAAATCATTGTGACACATAATTAAAATTGCTGTAACTTTGACGACTGGTCTGGTCAGAAGGCCCTCTCTAGTTAACAAGTGCTTTTTAGGTCAAAATTTTTTCGCATTCTCCGAAAATTATGATTGAGGTATTATTCGATTCGGAATGGCATGTAGAAATTTTTTGAGAGCATGCTAAGGCCGCTCGCAAAAATTGCAATAGTTAAAAACAATTAAGTGAAAAAAGGGGGGTTTGGTTTTTCGCCAATATCTCAAAAACAATTCCAGATAATTCAAATTTGAAAAAAGATGCAAAAAAAGAGGAAATTTCCTAAGAAAAAGTTTCACTTCCGGAACTGTAGGACTAATATTTATAATTTTCCCAGAGGGTTGAAAATACGCCCGAAAACGGGTACTCCGGCTTGCGCAGGCCACGTCCCCTTCGGACCTTTAATGAATAAATATTATTTAAACTTATTAAATATAAAAATTAAAAAATAAAAAAAGCCAGGCGCCTGCAAGATGGATCAATGAACAATAATTAGTGGTCCAAAAATTTTTATCGCGATTTTTCAATAACTTATTTATTAGTTAATTAACAATTTTTTGTAGCACGGACATTAACATTGCAAGTGCGATAATTGTTAAACTATTTATCTGAGAATGTTTTCCTTTCGTGGAGCTATTTCTCAAAGGTCTAAGAATGGATTTTTGTTAGAAAAATTGAAAAATTGTTAATTTTCGTTTTGTTATTAACAATATACTAAGGTGAAAAATTATAAAGCTTCAATAAACATTGAATTTTTTTTTTTTTATAATATTATTATTGATCCGTTTTCTTATGATCAGAAACTACTTGAAAATGATTTTTAATTTTAATAATTTTTATCTCCTATTGTTTAAAAAATTGTTATAAACAAATGCGTTGTTTTGAGATATTTGAAAAAAAAATTATAACATAATCTCTGATAATAATAATGATTTTTCAAGAAAAAACCGTTTCTTAAAAAGAGAATTTTATTGCTTGAAAACGCATTTGTTAAATAACATTTTTTTTACCACTTGTTATGAAAATTAAGGAACATTTTTTTTTAAATCATCAATTATCCTGGTCTTCGATATTGAAAAAAATGAGTTTGTTATTTAAATTTCCATTGTTTATTCAATAAACAATTTGTTATAAACAAATAAAATATCTCTTTGTATTTTTTTTCTCTTTCTACTCAAAAAAACAAGAACAACCATGTATTATTTTTAGAAAAAAAAAATATTTATATTTTTTATTGAACTTTAAATTTTCTGTTCTCTTCCATTTCACCACTCTGACCTGGTTTTTTATGTTTAATTTTATTATAACTTTTTAACTAATGAAGATACAAGGAAAAAATTTAAGACTTATTTATTCTTTATTGATTAAACAACAAATTAAGCCGAAACTGTTTTCTACTTTTATGTCTAAATATCTTATCAACTAGTATAACTATGACCATACAACTTACGTAACTTTTGATCTAACGTATATTTATCAACAATTTTAGCTTATAAATTTCAGTTTTGCTCGGTAATTTTTTTAATTATGAATAAGAATAAGTTAGAAAACAAGAATTCTCCAAGATTATTAGCCTAAGCATCTTAGTAACTAAAAATTAATTAGAAATGTTATTTAATTCAAATAAGTTTATTTATAAAATATTGTGGATTTTTTTTTCTGAAAGATTATTTTTATAAACAAATGGTATGAATTAAATGAATACTTGAGTGAGAGCTTCAAATTTGGGCTTAATTTGTTGTTTAATTAATAAAGAATAAATAAGTCTTGAATTTTTTCCTTGTATCTCCATTAGTTAAAAAGTTATAATAAAATTAAACATAAAAAACCAGGTCAGAGTGGTGAAATGAAAGGGAACAGAAAATTTTAAGTTCAATAACAAATATAAATAATTTTTTTCTGAAAATAATACATGGTTTTTTTTTTGAGTGGAAAAAGAAAAAAAATACAAAGAGATAATTTATTTGGTTATAACAAATTGTTTATTAAATAAACAATAAACATTTAAATATTAGACATTTTTTTTTTAATATCGAAGACCAAGATAAATAATGATTCCTTGATTTTCATAACAAGTGGTAAAAAAAAAATTTATTGCACAAATGCGTTTTTAAGCAATAGAATTCTTTTTTTAAGAAATGGTTTTTTTTAATCATAATTATCATCAAAGATTATGTTATAAAAAAAAATTGAATTATCTCATAAACAACGCATTTCTTTATAACAATTTCATTAACAATAGGAGATAAAAATTATCGAAAATCATTTTTAAGTAGCTTCTGATCATAAGAAAACGGATCAATAATAATATTATAAAAAAGTTTTTTTCAATGTTTAATGAAGCTTTATAATTTTTCACCTTGGTAAATTGTTAATAACAGAACGAAAATTAACAATTTTTCAATTTTTCCAACGGGAATCTCTTCTTAGATCTTTGAAAAATAGCTCCACGGAAGGAAAACATTCTCAGATTAATAGTTTAACAATTATCGCACTTGCAATGTTAATGTTCGTGCTACAAAAAATTGTCAATCAACTAATGGATAACTTATTGTTCATTGATCTATCCTGCAGGCGCCTGAATTTTTTCATATTTTAATTTTCATATTTAATAAGTTTAAATAATATTTATTCATTAAAGGTCCGAAGGGGACCTGGCTTGCGCAAGCCGGAGTACCCGTTTTCGGGCGTATTTTCAACCCTCTGGGAAAATTATAAATATTAGTCCTACAGTTCCGGGAGTGAAACTTTTTCTCAGGGAATTTCCTCCTCTTTTTGCATCTTTTTCCAAATTTGAATTATTTCGAATAGTTTTTGAGATATTGGCGAAAAACCAAAATCCCTTTTTTTTCACTCAATTGTTTATAACTATTCCAATTTTTGCGAGCGGCCTTTTCTCAAAAAATATCAACATGCCATTCCGAATCGAATGACACTTCATTCATAATTTTCGGAGAATGCGAAAAAAATTTGACCTAAAAAGCACTTGTTAACTAGACTACTCCCAGTCACAGAGAGTCATACGAATATTAATGTTTTACCTATAACTATTCTGAAGATTCCTTAATAGAATAGAAAGTATATTCATTAAGTTTCTGCACAAAGAGAAAGATAGTTAAGTTCTAAACTCACTTCGCAACGCAAAACATTAAAAACAATGCTGATATCTCTTGAATATGCATAATATAAGGACACAGATGCGTTCAGTAGTTCTCGGGAGTGTCTCTGACCGCGTTGTCATGTTTCGAAAACATTTATAGATTCAAAGGTAACTGATTCAAAAAAGTATTCGGGAGCCCAGTGCTTACGGGACAGCTCTGAGCACAATTGAAATACATTGAACAGGATTCTCAAGAAAGTTGAAGACAAACCACCTGAGGAATCACAATCAAATGTAGTGCATAAAATAGATTGCGTGAACTGCGAGAAAGTATACATTGGATAAACTCGCCAGCTATTGGGGAAGAGAGTAAAACAACATGAAAATGACTGCAGGGATTCATCACTATGCGGTAGAATATCATTATCCGAAAATTATCATGATCTGATTTTCGATTTCGATAATACATACATATTAGATCATGAAGACATTGAACGCAGGAGGTTGAAATTAGAAATGTTCTATATCAATCACCAATCAATAGATTTTTTTTGTGGCTAAAATACTACCAGGAAACCGACTGTGCCATCATACGGAAGACATTTAAAAGCATTTTTTTATTTTTTTTGTAATCTCGATACTCTCAATGGACGAATTGTAGAGAATCGAAATGCAAAGAAAATGTGCCCAAAGCACGACTCGATCGGATTATTAGTAACGGGGAAAAACCGGAAAAAAAATCTGCGTTTTTTAAAAAATTCATAACACCGCCATTTTTCAAGTTTTGAAGTGCTCTCCACGACATAGTAGTGATTGACATGTACTTTATGTGTAATAAACTCAGGCAATGTTGAATTATTAGTTTTGACATAATTGCAATTGGATTTTTTAATGCACTTTATTGCAGCCGACCTGGATGCGTCATAGGTGGTCCGATTCCACTAGTTCTCAAAGATTTTGAGAGTTGAAGTATAGTACTACAAAATGACTCTTCTCATTTTGCGTTGAAATGCTGCGAAATAGGTGAGAAATACTTGCAAACATGACCGAAAACCGGCTAGTGCATGAAAGCGGCTCAGGAGTGGTGGTAGAGCAGCGGGTTCATAACGGGCGCAGTGCGCTTCTATTACTATACATACGCTTTCCTGCGTCTGCTGCTCTACCTCCACCACTTAGCCGCTTTTACGCACTCGCCCATTTTCGGTCATGTTTGCAAGTATTTTTCATCTATTTTGCAGCATTTTAACGCAAAATGAGAATATACGTGTTGTAGTACTATACTTCTACTCTCGAAATATTTTTGGAAAATTGTAATCGGACCACGCTTCCAGGTCTGCTGCAATAAAGTGCATTGAAAAATTCAGTTTGCAATTATGCCAAAACTAATGATGCGAGAGTGCCTGAGTTTTCCACACATAAAGTACATATTGATTACTACTATGTCGTGGAGAGCCACTCGAAAAGTGGCGGAGTTTTGGATTTTATTGAAAAAACTGATTTTTTCTGGTTTTTCCTCTTTTTCTCCATTACTAATAATTCGATCGGGTCATGCTTGGGCTCATTCCCTTTGCGTTTTGATTCTCTACAATTCGTCCATTGAAAGTATCGAGAGTGCTACATTGGTTTTCAAGTTACAAGTCAAAAACCACAAAATAAAATAAAAATGCTTTTACATGTTTATAACAAACAATGACAGTTGAGAGTAGGAAACATAACAGGATATAACTACGAACCGTCTTTCGTTTGATGGCACAGTCGATTTCCTGGTAGTATTTTTGTCAAGAATCAATAGAGCAGAAAATCTCTATTGATTGGCCTATAGGGATACAGTGTCAAAATTGAACCTTTTTAGGTCCAGCAGTGTCGATCTTAGATCATATATACTACGCTAGACACGGCATCCTGTATTGTTTGTTTGGTATTAGAAGGGTACTGATGAGAGGGGGGAACGTTGGCGTACCATACGTAATAGCCAGTACCGCTTGTAACTGTCAACAGCTTGAGTACGCTGATCCCCCGCCGGACATACCAAAACAATTACCAAGGTGCCGTATCTAGCGTGGCATATATGATCTGAGGTGTCGATCGTCAGTCAGTCAGTCAGTGAGAACATGGAATTATAGATGATTGGATAGATGACAATCAGCCAATAAAAATATGAAGGATGGTAAATCAGGGGAGTAATAGTTGAAAATTCTCTCACCTTTGGAGTATAAACATTCAAATATAAACAGTCTTCTTCTCCTTCGATGATTGATGATCTTCTATAAACATCTCTCTGAGGGCAAACTGCGTGGATACTTGTGGCATTCAGCGTTCCGTCCCATGGTTCAATTGGTACTGGGGGCTGGAAAAAACATATCTCAATTCATTTTAAGTAATCTTCCATTTACTTTTTTTTTTTATTTCAACAGTGAACTATTGTTCGACAAACAAAACCTCGATTCCAGGATGAATATTTCGAATATGTTTTTGTTCCATAGCTTGTTAAAAAGAAATCGGAGCTTGCAAAATATTGAACCATGGATACTGATCCCTTCAAGGAAAAGGTAATCCTTTCATTAATATTGAATAATACAAGGAATACAATAATATGAATTTCCAAAATTGATCAATAGTGTCACTAATTCTATTCAAAGTCTTCTCCGTGGCAAGTCATCAGGTAGCAAATTCTGAACTTTCCGCAGATGATATACTTGACGACCATCTTTCATAGCACGAGCATTTTCGAGCGCCTAAATGTGAGCATTATGCTGATTAAAGATAAGAGCCCGGCTGAAAGTTCCTTCGTCAGTCCAAATCCCCTCCAAGAGTAGGAAGCGTTATTTATCATTTGCCACTGGAACCTTTCGGAAAATTTTCTTCTTCGTGGCAAGTCATCAGGTAGCAAATTCTGAACTTTCCGCAGATGATATAAGGGACGACCATATTTTATAGCACGAGGATTTTCGTGTGCCCAAATGTGAGCATTATGCTGATTAAAGATAAGAGCTCGGCTGAAAGTTCCTTCGTCAGCCCAAATCCCCTCCGAAAGTAGGAAGCCTCATTTATCATTTGCCACTGGAACCTTTCGGAAATTTTTCTCCTTGGTGGAAAGTCATCAGGAAGCAAATTCGGAACTTTCCGCAGATGATATACTTGACGACCATCTTTCATAGCACGAGGATTTTCGTGCACCCAAATGTGTGCATTATGCTGATTAAAGATAAGAGCCCGGCTAAAAGTTCCTTCGTCAGTCCAAATCCCTCCGAGAGTAGGAAGCGTTATTTATCATTTGCCACTGGAACCTTTCGGAAATTTTTTTTCTTCGTGGCTAGTCATCAGGTAGCAAATTCTGAACTTTCCGCAGATGATATACTTGACGACCATCTTTCATAGCACGAGGATTTTCGTGCGTCCAAATGTGAGCATAATGCTGATTGAAGATGAGAGCCAGGGTGAAAGTTCCTTCGTCAGTCCAAATCCCCTCCGAGAGTAGGAAGCGTTATTTATCATTTGCCCCTGGAACCTTCCAGAATATTTTCTTCTTTGTGGCAAGTCATCAGGTAGCAAATTCTGAACTTTCCGCAGGTGATATACGTGACGACCATCTTTTATAGCACGAGGATTTTCATGCGCCCAAATGTGAACATTATGCTGATTAAATATAAGAGCCCGGTTGAAAGTTCCTTCGTTAGTCCAAACCCCCTCCGAGAGTAGGAGGCGTTATTTATCATTTGGCCCTGGAACCTTTCGGAAAATTTTCTTATTCGTGGCAAGTTATCAGGTAGCAAATTCGGAACTTTCTGCAGATAATATACGTGACGACTATCTGCAATCGAAGTCCTGTTCATGGTGCTCCGCGTATATCCTAATTGTAAAGATCTCCGCGTGCTACTGGAAGGCATTTCGTCGAAGTGCTCTAAGATATTTTGTGCTCTTCTTTCATTCTGAAGTGGTGCGAAAATTCCATCTGCTCGAGATCACAATACGGTTTATACTGTTTCTCTAAGACGTTGAAAAATAGTGGCATACACTGATCTCTCTGGCAATCTCCTTAGAGGAAATCTACGGACGTACTCAGGTACTGGATTACCATCACAGTGCCCGTAAACAAACATAATACCCGCGTATTCAGCTGTACTGTAAATACGTGGCATGATGATTCCGCAGACTACGCATAAACGCACTTAAAATGCAATAAAACTCGTTTCAGGCTGTCAAACTTCGACAAAAACGAACCCTCAATTGTTGCCGAGATTGTGCCCGGTACCTTTGATCGGGTTTTTTATGAAACGAGTTTTTTTCTATTACATGCAAGGAACCAGTTTTAATTTTTTTTCTCAAAAACAAAGCGAAATACGAAAAAATTTAAGATCTAAATCTGAAAATAAACCAAAACAAACAGTGGCATACAATTATTTGTCCTAATATCAATTAGATTACCCTCTGGGACACCAATGGAATCAATGATTTTATTCTAATAACATTGAAAGGAGCGACTAATCACTGCAAATGAGCTTGCCAAGTTTTTCCAAAATCAGCCGAAAGGTTTTTGAGTAATTAATAAAAAAAAAAGATTTTTTTCAGTTTTGAAAATTGAACAAACATTCGACGAATGCTTTAAGAAAAATACATTTATCATTGCTTATCCATTATATTATTCATTCAATTGGAATAATTTCGAACTCAGTGATTGTGCGTAGTTTATTCGGATAATGCAAATGCATTCATCGTGTGAATGCTCCTTGAGAGTTAACAAGTTCTCAGCTCTTAATTGAAGATATTTCACAACATTTGACTTTGAAGCAAATAATTCCATTTCTCAATGGATGATTCGATAATATTCAGCTAATGGACAGACCATGATGTTTTCTTCTTGGATGCAATCTTTATAGATAATTTGTTTTTTAATGGCGAAAGTAGTGGCAAGAACTAATCAAAACTACAGGTGAGCACATACTGAAGGTTATTATTAATGTCTCACTCTTTGTTCATAGTGAATAGGAGGATTATAATGAGAGTAACCTTACTTAATACTAATTTTCCCTCAACATTACCCATTCTTGATATGCGGTACCTGCTGTCGATTTCTCAAGCTGATATTTTCAAAATCGGTTTTATCATGCTGATGTAGGATCTAATAACCGACAAACTTTTTGGTTCCATTTCATTTCAGTGTATTGAATCATACTCTTTGATATTAAATGATATGATAAATGATAAATGATAAATAAGATGAACAAATATGATTTTCACTTGCAAAAATAAGATACAGTATTCATTTTCGAAGTTCAGAACTCTTAGACTTACCGGATCCGTTTTGATTGAATTGGCCAGAAAACCTGGCTTCTATTTCTGTGTTCAGATGGCGCTGATCAGAACAAAGTATTAAATTACAACTACAGATAAAGTTGGCGCCACAAACTCTCGTAATTTTTTATTATCAAGTAGGCAGGTATCGCCAAGTTTACTATTATACGTAGGGGTACCAGGTTTTTTAGACAAGTGTCATATACTTCATCTAATTTGTAGTGCCTTTTTCTGTTCTCAGAAAAAATGCGTAACCTTGTTCAAAGTTGATCTCCATAGCTATTTTCTGATCTCAGGAAGGAGGAAATATATAGATCCCACCAGAGGAATTCACGATTGAGAGAAAAAGAGAGATGTTTTCGGGAATCTGTATTTTATTAGGCAGACGACCTGAAAGTGCTAAAACTCTCTCTGCCTCCAGATCATTGGAAACATTATACAAGAAAAAATTAGTGAAAGTATGAAAAGATGGAAAAATTTTCTCTTCTGAGTAACCGATTTTGGATTAGAAATATCATAATTGAGTTGAAAATGGCAATTTGCCAAACCCTCAACACCACATAAGTTGATACCTATCGGGACCAATCTCCTAAAAAATTTGCGGTTCCACCATTTACGGTAAGAGATAGAAATCAGAGGGTTGTTGTTGATGTTTCGTTAACTATTCAAAACCAAATCAAGTTGACAAAACCCACAAGAAACATGACAAATGGCCTTCTTATTTCTATACACCATAGAGACAAATTAAAACGCAAATCGTTTGGCCGACTTCTCAGTAGAAAAACAAAACGAATATAAACTTTATAGAAACTTCCTGACAAAACTTATCCGAGAAACCAAAAACAAATTCTATACAAAAAAAATATTAGATGCTAAAAATGATTTGGAAAAAAGTTTGGCAGAATGTGAACGAGATAACGAACAGTGAAACAGTGAAATGAATCTACTGATTATGATATTGAAGATGAAAACAAACAAAAAATTTTGTTAGATAAAGAAAAGGCAAACTTTTTCAATAATTTTTTCGTTGAAGTTGGTGGAGATATGGCAAGTAAAATAGAAAAGCCCACATTTCCCGTTATAGAAAGCCGAAACGATATCGCCAACTCAATATTCCTACACCCAGTAACAAGAAACGAATTGATCGATATAATTTCTGGATTAGAAAATAATACTTATCCTGGTCCTGACAAGATCTCTGTGTTCCTTATCAAAAAGCTCCACACGTACTTCATAGAACCCATATGTCACATTTTGAATTTTATATTTAATGTTGGAAAAATACCTAAATCTTCCAAAGACTCAATCACAACACTGATTTTCAAGTCAGGCGATAAAAAATTAGTAACAAACTTTCGACCCATAACTCAGATTAATAATTTCTCAAAAATATTCGAAAAATGTCTCAAAAGTAGAGTTAGACAATTCTGCAACAATAACAATATTTTTCAAAATCACAATATGTTTTTCTGGAAAACAGATCAACCGAAAACGCAGTTTTTGGGATTGTTAACCGAATTAACAACTGTTTCCAAAATCAAGAAAAATGCAAAACGGTGTTTTTGGATTTGGCCAAGGCATTTGATACTGTCGATCACAATGTACTCCTTCAACGTCTAGCTGAGATAGGCGTGAGGAGTATTGCTTTGGAAATATTTGAGGACTATTTGACAAATAGAACACAAATTGTCAAGGTAAACGAATCTTTCAGCGACCCACTACTAGTTACCCCAAGGAACTGTATTGGGTCCTATCTTATTTCTCATATATATGAACATCTTCAAAATTTCTAACTTCAAAGATAAAGTAACTTCATTTGCTGATGACACAGCTATCACTTTTGTTGGGAAAACATGGAAAGAAGTATACACTCAGGCATCAAATAGGCATCAAAATAATTTTCAACTAGTTTAGTACTAATTTATGTCAATGTCAAAAAAACCAAATTTATTGCATTTACTCCCAACACTAGAGACCAACTGACTAGAAACATTATAAAAATCCACAAAACATTTTGTGCGAATGTTCACAATTGTAGCTGTAGTCCTATATAAAACGGACACAATAAAATACCCAGGAGAAATAGTGGACCAATCTCTCCGGTGGTATGAACACATTGATTATACAGTAACTAGGCTACGTGAATTAATCTATTAATTTTATCAGCTTAGGAATATAATGAACAGGAAAATGATACTGATGGTGTATGATGCCTTGGCTAACTCGATAATACGTTATTGTATAATAGTATGGGGCGGTACCTTCAAGACATCGCTAGTTAACTTAAAATTGATTCAAAATTCATTAATAAGAATTATGATGAAAAAAGATCGAAGGTATTTTACTGAGTCGTTGTATGATAAAACTGGATTATTCGGAGTTAGGAAACTTTACATTTTTCAGAGTATACTATGAACTGCTAATTCTTCAATTACATTTGTACAGCATGTATTCAATACTCGTACCAGTTCAGTTAAGACCATGAATGTTCCACGCTGCAGACTCACGCAAAATCAAAAATTTATTTCGTATCTTGGACCAAAATTTTACAATACTCCACCTGAATCATTGGAAGGCATGAGAAACAAACTCAAATTCAAAGGAGAGTTGAAAAAATTTGTCGATATTAATTATGATATGCTTCTACTGATACTTGAATAAGGAATAACCATTATGAGAGATGCCTTCCAGAGAGCATCACAAACAGATCTTTTTTTTTCTCTCTCTCTCTCTCTCTCGTCCACTCTTTCCTTCTCGCTATCTCCTCCCTTCTCGAATCTGCAATATTAATATGTCTGGTTATATAGGATTAGAATCACTATTTTGTTTGCTGGCTACAATACAAGCTTGCTTAGGTAACCGGGACATTCAAACTTTCATTTGTTCTCCTAAGACAATGTAATCTTTATATTTATATGTATATATATTTTTTGATTTTTTCCTCTTCTGTTAGAAATGAATCTGTGACTGTTTTATACCTGAATTGTATAAATTTACTTACTTACTTACTTACTGTTGGTATAAAAAAAATCCTAGCACATGTGATTATTACAGAAAAAGTATTTCAGGACTCCAAAGTGCTTCAGCCCACTTTACCAGAGGATAATAAATAGAGGGTCGTTTTCAGGTGCCTCGCAGCATTTCTTGGAAAGTGATTTGGATGCAAGGGGTTTTGCGACCGATTCCGTGTCACGGTTACATGAAATGGATACCGAAAAGATACCTTTACCCAATTTAGGTAATTTCAGAGGAAGACAAGGAATACATTTTCAAAATTGATACGATCCTAAGCATAAGAGTGAGAGCTGAGGTCAAAAAATCCAGATCATTGGTGGGACAATATCACCGCAATGCCAAATGAATTGCTGTATAACACCCGTCTGTGTAAAATGTGGCAAAAGTCACATAACAAGATACTGTCTGGAGCCACAGACAGAAAATGCTAAATATACGAATTCCAATGGGGAGCACACTGCTAAGTACAGGGGATATTTGAATTGTCCCCGGCAAACTAGGAACGTGCCTACTTGTGCAAGTGAACAAAAGAGGTTCCAGGCTGGCTCTAGCAGAATGGAGTTTCATAATCAGTAAAAGCTGCAGGAACCACCTCGCAACCGAGTTCGCTATCCATGAAATCCGGTATTGACAAGAAATATGTCAACAGCCCTGGATCAGATGAGAGCTTTGATTGTGCTAATCTTTCAAATGTTATCAAAATGCTCAGTTGGAACAGCTACTTCTCGAATGAGTTGTAGTTTCAGAAGTTTCTTTTTGTCGAAAACAATATTGACATTGCGCTCCTGAAAGAAACCCCCTTTCGAGGAGTTATCAGATGAATACAGATGGGCGATACAAACGAGAAGTGAGTAGCTTAGAATAATCTCAGCTCATAACCCTCCGAAAAATTGGATATATCCTGAAGCTCTTGATATACTTCTGATGGAATTGATTAACCCACTATTATATTTGAATATTAAACATATATCATGGAGTAGGGAAGACCCTGTAGCACTGGGACATTCACTTTCTGTCAGAGTTTCAGAGTTGAGTATGAATCAAAATACACAGCTTATTGCGTTGGGTGGGAATTCCCTATTCCAGGAAAATCGCATGCCTTCCAGGGTGAAGTGGAAAAGGTTTACCTCGCTCCTGGAAATTTTGCCCCTGAGTGGTTTGAAACTCCTCTTCTACTGGATGAGGTCGTGAGAACTCACCATTAAAAATGCAATGAATTATCTCGACGAATCAAAAATTTGATTCCTGAGATAAACCGAGCTCAAAAAGCATTCCAGAAGGAGTATATTTCCTGCAACTGGCAAGCCGAGTGGCGTCACTGAGTATTATAAATCACTTCCGGAAGAATGAAGACATTCCGTAATTGAAGAAAACATGAATTAAACAGTCTATTATTTTTTTGTCAATAAATATAGATTTTCAAAGTGAAAAATATATTTATTGTCGTAGGGGAATCGGCCTTCAGGCTATAGTGCATAAAAATATATTTGCAATTCCCAAACGTTTTCGGTCAAACGACCATCTTCAGGGAAAATTCTGAAAAGTTAAAAGGTTGTAGGAAATAATATATTAGACGAAGACTCTGTGATACAAAAAATAAATTGTGGGAAGCTATTGAAATAGAAATAACTCACTTGGCAACATTATGATCTGACCCGGACATGTCAAAAATGCAACAAAGAAAACGTGAATTGAGAAACATGAACTCTAAAGGTGACTACTCAATGAATGGATAAGAAGGGGGACATGTCAATTCTGAATCAAAGCATGCCAAATTTAAAAAATACCAAAGAATTAATTGTGAATTCAGAAGAACTAGGATGGGCAAAGAAGCAGCGATTCTATTCATTTTATAGCGATTTGAAAATAGGATTGAATATGGTCTGGTTTAAATGGATCTGAGTATTTACTCAAATTATTCCTAGAAATTTCCAAATCCTTTCCAAAACAAGTTTGAGGTTATCATAAGTGACACTATGACAAATTTTGAAACCATTATTGCTTTCAATAGTGTGGTCTAGATCTTTCAAATGGCTGCCAGAACTAGAAGTAGAAGGCCTGTTAATGTGTCCCTCGATTCTAGTAGATATTTTCCTGATAGTTTTCATGATTTTTATTATCAACAGATGCGTTGAGGCAGAGTGTCCTGTTGAACAGGAACCTTCCAACTACGAGACGCAGTTTGGTGGTAGTGTGCCAAGGCAAAAACCCCTATCGGCCAGGGTATGAAAATTTTACATCATTGGATAGATTTTAAGAAATAATTCATATGTATAGGATTCCACTTTGGAAGTCAAAGTTCATTATGAAATGATAGATTGGGATAACCATTATTATTTTAACCGATGGTACGATAATTGGTTGATTTTATTTGATGGGCAGGTCATTTGTATCTAGTGATACGGCCACTAAAGTGAATTGAAATGATTCTGAATGTTCTTAGTGTTCAGTTGAATATTCCATTCCATTTATGGTTATTCTAATACAGAATGATTCAATCGAATCAATGATAATTTGGGATTGATATATTATGATTAATTTATGTTTTCTAGAATCATATACTGTTGTGATTTTTATGGGTGATATAGGGCTTATTATTTCGCGTTGCTATGACCCAATGGGGTCAATAATTTTGCTCTTTGATATCTTCCTATGAGAAGGGGAATTCTGATTTGGTGTTTCCTTCTATAGGTTTTTTTTGTTTTGGATCTTTTTTGTGGACTACTTGGATCATTTGGATTTTGGGTTTTGGTTTTTCACTTATTGCATGAGGAAGGCCAATGATCCATTTGGATTCCTGGATTCTAGACTTGGATTTTGGTCCTTGGTTTTTGGATTCTTGTTCCAGGTTTTGGTTTCTGGTTTTGTGATGAGAAACCAATGGTCCTTTGAGTACTCGGGACTACAGGGTGGCCCAGTTCATGGTCTACAGGGTGACCAATCCCAAATGCTGGTAGAATGCAGTCCCTTCGTCTACAGGGTGATTCCAGGAGGGAATGATCACCAGGATTTTCAAGACGATGGACGATGGTTCTTTATCAGGATGAAACACATCACGAGGTTTCATCTTTGAATTGGATCACGCAAGTTGATTGTTCTTTTCGAAATGTTGTTTATACTTGCTTGTTGTTATGTTTAACTGAGATATTATCACCCATGCGGTATTGCTTACATGCTAGGCCCTACATTGATTTCAGTTTTATGCTCCAATTGTTGTGGTTTCCACTTGCGTTGTCGCTCTCGCTATACTTAGATATTATCCTTGATCCACGCATGCGCGTATAGTAATTTTGGTAAATATTGATTGTTGAATTACCTCTCAATTTCTGTGACCGTGCCTTAATTGTAATTTATCGCTATTTTGCTATTTTGCCAAGCTCCTAGTATATATGGGTATGGATATGATAAGTTTGGCTGGCTCTTTATTTTTTTATAGTGTTTACCGGTTGATAGCTTATGTAATATAAGTTGCATTGCAGTTGTGGCAAATAATTGTATATGCCGCTTTTATCAGTGAAAATGATTTTATCTTTAGTGTTCACTAACAATGAACCCAGCGTTTTGTGAGGTTTAAAGGATATTTCAATATTGTCAAATTTCCAAAACCGTGGACACCAAAAGGCTGAATCGAACATTTTTCATCTTTGTAATTTACAAATATTCTGTTGTGTGGAGTATGGGGAGGCCGCAAAGATAAATATTGGCCATACAATACCAAATTTTCTTGTCCAACTACAACAAAGATTATCTCAATGTATGTTTTGGAATCCGGTATTTTCATAAGCAACGTGTTTTCCATGTGGTTTATATGATCAATTGACATTTTTGTTAGTTCTTCTCGTCTACATGCACCAGTTAATCCAATGATTGTGACTACTTGAAAGTAAACAAACTGAAGTGATAATTTTTTCCTACAATAATATTTTTTTATATTTTTTTTTGTAAAAATTACCCTAAAAACATTAGAGTGCTTTTCCATTCTCAATTGTGATATTCTTAGGGAACTTAATTCGTAATCAGAGCCTAATGAAAATTATCTTTTCGGCAATAAGCTCAAACCTTTATTTTATTTCTTCATCAAGAAACTAAGGGAAAGTCTTCTTCAGTGAAAGAGCTTCCAAGTTTCACGGACCAGACTTAATCCAAGGACTTCAAAGTCATTAATGAACGGTAAGAGAAAAAAGTAAATTTCATCGACATTCAAAATCCGTGTAAACCATTAATTTTAGAGATGAATTCGATTCGGCAATTTCTCGTACAACATCAGTATCACTTCGATAATAAGTAACATGCCGTCCAAAGTAATTTAATTCCAATAAATATGTGTTTGTATAGAGTAAGGTCGCTTGTTACGAGTGATCCGGAACGACTGTGAGAATGAGAAACTTCATCAAATATAATATATTACTCATTTTATATCAATGGCAAGAAGAGTGTGAGAGTTCCTGTGGAATTCCATTTTGTTTATATTATAAGAAAGTGTCTTACATCACCAAAGTCATATACATTTCTTTGAAACAAAACAATTGCTAGAAGACAATTTGCATAGTCATCATAATTCCATGTCCATATTTTTTTGTGGTTTGAGTCATCACGAACGAATTTATTTTTCCACTAATCAAAATGGTTTTCCCAGTTCTAATAAAAACCGGTGTGAATGAAAAAATACCAATTTAGTTTATAATTATGAATACGTGTCGAGGTCTTTCAATAACTTCAAATTTCATATTTTATTGTGAATCCATCAAACCTGATTTCTCATTCGCGCATGTTCAATAAAACATAATTGAGAATTCGTGTAATTGCAACACGTGCTCTGTTATATTATGCACATACAATTAATCGTCACCCACAATGAAAAAAACTGCATCGATTATATTATCGGTTTCACTACTGAAAGTCGTGATATTAACGATAATGGTCATGCAAATATCACTAGACTGAACACACTGTCATTTATTTAGATAATAATTACTCAATTTTCTAATTGAAAACATATATTTGGATTTGAGTGGGATATGCTTCTTGAAACTGTAGCTGTTTCAGTTTGTCCAACATGATCATTACAATCCTTACAGATGATTTCATGAAATGTATTTTTTTTCCTTTTCCTCGGATTACAAATCATATTGTTTTGCGGCAAATCCTTTATTCAAAATTTTTATTTTGATATCTATATTTGTAAAAAATAATGCTTTTTTTTCCATGACCCTACAGGTGTTCAGCTCATTGTAGCCAGTTACTATTTAAATGTTCATAAATCCACATTGTTATCCTAAATCTAACATATACGAAAATATGTGGGATTTAAAGTTGAAGAATCAGCAGATGGGGGCCAACGTTTTGAGACATATGACTGTAGGTAGACAAGATTCTAATACACCGTCAACGAAGACTCAATCGGCAATGAGGACTTTATTTTAACACGCTTTATTACACGCTTTATTACACGCTTTATATTAGCTTCACTTGTATGTTTGTTTGTTTGTTTGTTTGTTTGTTTGCTTGTTTGTTTGTTTGTAACCGACTCCTTTGGGCGCGATTTTGACCCACTTCCAGACGTCCGATTGATTTGAAATTTGGCAGGTGTACACAATTCCGGTGACAATGCATCAAGAAATTTTTGTGTGAAGAAAAAACAAAATGGCGGCTCCAATATGGCGTACGAGTTTTGTGATTATGGTCCGATTCGCCTCAAAATTGATATCCGAGGGTTTTTGTGGTCGAGATTATGATTCTTTTGTGAAAATTGGAAAATTCAAGATGGCGGCTCCAAAATGGTGGACGAGTTTTGTGATTATGGTCTGATTCTATTCAAAATTTGGTATGTGAGAGGTTTATGGGGTCAAATATTATGATTCTTTTGTAAAAATTGGAAAATTCAATATGGCGGCTTTAAAATGGCATCCGAGTTTTGTAATTATGGTCTGATTCCATTCAAAATTGGTATGTGGGGGTTTTTGGGTTCGAATATTATGATTATTTTGTGAAAATTGGAGAATTCAAAATGGCAGCTTTAAAATGGCGGCCGAGTTTTGTGATTATGGTCTGATTCTATTCAAAATTGGTATGTGGGGGTTCTTGGGATCGATAATTTTATTCTTTCGTAAAAATTGAAGAAATCAAGATGGCGGCTTCAAAATGGTGACCGAGTTTTGTGATTATGGTCTGATTCTATTCAAAATTGGTATGTGGGGGATTTTGGGGTCGAATATTATGATAACCTAATTTGATAAGATTATTCCATTTTTTAATTTGCAAACACATAATAAAAATAATAGTTTAAAAAAACTAAAGAAACACACTTTTATAAATAAACCACACTAAAAAGTAGGAAATGAATAATAGTTTAAAAAAACTAAAAAACACGCTTTTATAGAAAACCAGACTAAAAAAATAGAAAATAAGAAAAAAATTAATTAAAAAAAAGCGTGGGGTGCATGGTATCAATAATTATATAGTTCATTACACACCGAGGCGATACCATGCACCCCACGCTTTTTTTTAAATAAAATAATTTTTTTTCTTATTTTCAGTTTTTTTGTCTGGTTTTCTATAAAAGCGTGTTTTTTAGTTTTTTTAAACTATTATTTATTGAAACTACGAATCTGGATTTGTTCAATTGTTTACTGAGCATATTGATATGATCATTAAAACGTTAGTTTAGATCAACATCTATACCCAGAAATATTTATATTCCATTGTGATCCAATTTCAAGACATACGAGTTATTTTGAGAAGTAAAATATATACACTCAGTTTTGGAATCATTCAAAATCAATCATTATTTGTTAAGTGGACAAAACTAATTCTTCACGGTTGTGACCTGTGACTGCCAATGAGATATCTTGGCAAATAGAGCTAGCAATTCAGTATTGATGTGTTGAGGCATATCATCAACGAACGAAAAAATATTAATGGTACCAATACTGAGGCCTGCGGTATACCTACGTCCAAATAATATTTACTAGAAAAAATATTCCCTACTTTCACGAACATTTGTCTATGATGAAGATAATCATACACACCCAATCTAGATGGACTCCTCTATATCCGAAGTCCAAATTCAGTAAAAAACGGGGGACAGATAAAAAAAAGTCCTACAACATGTTCACCTATATCTAGACTAGTATATATATTTTCAAATAGGGTACATGCTGCTGATTGAGTTGATTTCCCTGTTCGGAAGCCTTGTTGGCATTTGGAGTATTTTAAATTCAGATACAAAATTGTGTATTCTATTGTAGACAATGTTTTCAATAACTTTCGAAAATACACTCAAAATTGAAATCGATCTGTAATTAGCTATGTTCTCGGGGTCATTTTTATATGAGCAGAAATGATGGTTGCTTATTTAAAAATGGAGAGATTTTTTTTTGTTATAAGGCTCACCCATCAGTTCTTCATTAAAATTGAATTTGGCTTCGGTGAGTATTTTATTATAGTATAGTTTTCTCCACAGTAATCATTTCCAACATTTGTACCCAACCAAAATAAATTTTCAGTTCCGCGAATAATTATTCTGTTGTTTCTCAAGGTCGTCTAATATGGATCGAACGGGGATAATCTCCTTAAAAAGAGGTGGAGAAATTCATAATCTAATAGGATATTTTTAATAAACATCATATAGGTATGTCAGATTTTGATAATCGTCCGTAAAATTACATCTCACTCAATTTCATGAGTGAAAAATATCATTGCAAAAGATATAAAGGAAGAAACAGGAGTTTATCTCTAAATGTTACCCAAAGAAGGATATTTCTCATCAATATATACAGGGTGGGTTCACCAATTGTTTCCCCGAAAATTAAATGTCTTCTGCGGTCCAAGGCTCTGCAGTTGCACAGTATGTGTGATAGTGTTTCTGATTCCTTTCCGCATAATCTGCATGTTAGATCCCCGCTAAAGAGTGCCATTTTATTGAGGTGCTCTTTTACTGACATATGTGCAGTTATGTAATGATTATCACTTGTTTATTTATTTATTGAAAAATAAATACAAATAGGCCCATAAGGTTCTAATTAAATGATTTCTTATACTAAAACTAATTAAGAATTGAAAATAATTAATAAATAAATAAAAAGGAATCTATACGTAGCTAGTATACTTAAATTATTACTATAGTAAAAGATATACGAACAGAGGTTTCACGAAAGTAGTAGCAATTTATGGAGCTCATTTTTAAGAGTTGGTATGGTTGTAGTAAATATATCAACATTAGTGAGTGAATTTGCTGACATAGACGCACATGTTATCTATTAGCTATAGCTAGGCATCTTTTTGTTATGATTTTGTTATTATTTGTTACCATTGATTATCATTTACTCCTGATTTACTATTCACTTCAAATTGTTATAATTATTATTATATACTCCTGTTATTGGGCTTAGGCCTGTTGGATGTATCATGTCTAAAATAAAAAAATAAAAAATAGAATAAAATATTAGCAGAAGGATTCGGGGAATATGAAATACAATATTTTTTGGTCACAATCTTGGTACATACAGTTTAAGATGTGATAACAAATATTCACAGTTGATTTTATAGGTCACTAGTTTATGGATAAAGATTATGTTTTGAATGACTCGTCTATTTTCCAGTTTCAATATGTCAAATTCAAGTCTTTGTGGGTTATAAGATGAGTAATCTGGGAAGTAGCCATATGTTTTATCATGTGAAAGTGAGATGAATTTGTTTTGTAACGTTTCCAGAATTTTTTTTAAAATTGTTTCCACCTGGGTCCCAGACTATTGCTGCGAATTTCAGTCGACTTCGAACAAAAGTGAAAAAAATAGTTTTTATTGTTCCCTGTTTAAAGTTACCAGATCACCTGATTTTTATATTTTGAAATTTATTCGTTCAATATGAAGTACACAAAAAAAAAGAAATACAATTGTGTTTCAGGATGAAAAATTCAGATCAAGCGCAGTAGCCTAGGCAAGATTGCCTGTCTGTTCTGTGCTAGCTCTGAGAATTTTCAAGTTAGAATGTACATAATAGTCATAGTGGGTAGACGAATTCTTAGTATACATGTAATGTTAGTTTATGGAAGATTCATTACTTCCGTAAGGGTTATACACAGGGGGACAGATACTACCGAATCGTATTTGTTTTGAGTGGTTAGGATATTTGTTTTTGATTAAATTCAAGTCGATGTGGGATTCATAATATAATAAAATTTGTGTGGAAAATTCAAAATACATTTTTTTGTTTCCGTTTTATATTTTTCCAGGTTAGAAATTTGTTTTATGTCAATTGGGATAGCGTTAAAAAACTTAGGACCGAAAAAGAATGTTTTTTTGAAGTGTTGTATTTCGATATCTAAGTTTGTGGTGGAACTAGTAATTCCAGTCTTATTGTGTGTGTACTTATCTTGGTTTATATACATCCTCTTTGAACATTGGTGAGTATAGAGTAGTTTAATATTGAATATTTTCGTTTCCTGGTATAGTTCATTAGTGGAGAAGTGTTGATTTTTTTTTAGAATAATTTTGAGCAGTGTATTTTGTGTTGTTTGTAGGATATTGAGCTTGTTGTTGAAGGCTCCACCCCATATTGTGATGCAATAAGCCAAGATGGATTCGGCTAATGAGTTGTAGAGCACGGACCTTCAACGTACTCTTCTCTGTGTCTGTTTCCTGCATACTACTCCATGTTAGTATTTTCCGGATCCAGTCTTCTACTGTCCTGGATCTGTTTAGATTTTCGTTCCTCTTCTAGCGAGTTCGTCGGCTTTTTTATTTCCTCCAAATCTCTAATGTCCTGACAATGGAATCAGCTTGACGCAGTTTTGTTCTGCCAGAGGTGCCAGTTCCTCTTCACGGGTCCATACCACTTGACACGTCACTTTCGGGCTGCTTGGAGCCTTCAGTGCCGCCTGACTGTCTGGGAAAATGTTGTGTTCCTTCGCACAGTGAGGGATTGCGTAAACCTCTGACTGAAATACAGAAGTGTAATTACCAAGTGAGTAGCTGAATTCAGTTCTTGGATTTCTATGAAACACCCTGCTTCCGCACCATTTTCCATCTTAGACCCGTCTGTTTTTGAGTTCTATCTGGTATAGATATCCTGTATGACTTCTCAAAAGAGAATCTTTTCGCAATGTGATCTGATCTCAGCACGTCCCTGGTTACAAAGCTTACGATGCTCATCATCCCGTCCCAACATTTATGTTGTGCATTGTGTTTCTTGGTCAGAAGGCACCTAGCCTTGCCTCTCCTTGTATTACCAAGTGGAGGGGATGCAATCCCAGCAGTGTCCCAATGGCTGCAGTGGGCGTTGATTTCATTCCCCCTGTAATGCCTACGCAGCCGAGTGTACCTTGCCTAGTTTAGTTTTAGCGCTCCTTTGTTGTGTCTTTGGCCTCCACACCAGGACAGCGCACGCTATGGCCAGTTTTACCACCATGTTGTGGTTTACAGCCAGTGTACCATGTGTGGTTATTTAGCCCCCGTTTCTTTCCAAAAGAGCGTATTGCCTCAATTAGTGTGGTCTCCGCTTTTCTGGTCAGTTTCGTCAGATGTTGGTTTTAAGTCAATTTGGAGTACAGTATCACCCTGAGACTTCTCTGCGCTGTAGAGTTTCTCCTCGAAGTTTTATGGGACCTAGTCCCTCTAGTTGTTACTCATGTGGTATCAATAATTTCAGAAAATCATGCAGAATTCCAAAATGCAATATTATATATGGTGTTCCGTTTGCAAATCAGAATTCAGTACCAATCTTGGTGAAACCAGAAGTTGAAAATGAATTCATTCCCGCATATTTAAAATTCAAAAATGCAGTTACGTATTAAGATGAATGTAGCGATTTGCCCTTTCAAAACTTTACCCTTCCCACTATCGAAAAATTTTCACTAAAACAAGAGATTCTTGGTTCTTGACGCGTCTTGGGTTCGAGACAAGAGAGAGTTTTCTCTCGAAAAATCAAGACAAGACGAGACAATAGAATGGCTCATTCGAAACAAAAGATTGGGTAACTCGAAACAAGAGATTGGGTAACCCGGGATAAGAGAATGGATAACGCGAGACAAAAGAAACAAAAGGACTTCTCTCGATACGAGACGTCAAGATAATTGGAGTTAATGACTTCATAGTTAGACTACAAAAAGAACTGATTGAAACTTATTTCTTTTGGGGGGATGCCCATTTGTGACTAGTTCTCATAGTTTTCCAAAAACGGAAATAATAATAATAACGAAAATGTATTCAATTGGTAATTAGAAAAAAGAAACTGAAATTAAATATTTATTTCTTTTTAATTCATAAGAAAAATGCTATTTCATATCCTAATCAAATAAGAAATAATAGAGTATGCTTCTTACGTAGGCCATGCATTGAAGGTTTTTCAACTTGCAGATGGATAACAAACTTGAAATTTGCTATGCTGTCATAATTGATCATGTCCGTTCTACCTAACATATTTTTAGTCCAACAGCTGTACAAGGTGTGCCAGAAGTCGGTACCAACTTCCTAATTTCAAATAGAAACCCACATGTTTTTCACATGTTACGATTGGCCTTCTAATTCTGAGTTTAGACAAAAAATACCGCCGTAATAGTTTACTAAAAAATGGCAAATCGTTCAAAATCGAAAAACCAAATTTGTATAGCCGTTAGCTGGAAGTCCTGGCTAACTCATAATGTCCCATCGATGGTATATTTTGTACGATATTAGTAGGGGAGGTAACGTTGATTTGGAGAAGTCATTTCATACAGACTGAAAATAATAATGATAGTTTTCTCTTTAAACATAAGAAATCTGAGCGTCTTGTAGCGGTGGTGCTAGAAATAACGATATGTGAAAGTTGCTAAAAAAAATTCGGATTATACGTCAGTCACCAGTCACGTATACAGGGTGACCCAGGGGTGTGTGCAAACTCCATAACTTTTTTCTATGCATGCTATCGACTTTTCAAAACGATAGGTCCGACAATGATGCACATTCTGGAATTTGTTTCCATTCAAATAGAGGATGTGCCAAAATAAGTGTTACAAAATCAGAGGATCACCCTGTAAGAATCTATCACCGGGTTCAATAGCAGATTATCATACTCGGGTCCTAAAAGCTTCCTTTTTAAGAGTCAGAAACAGATTGGTTTGAGTGAGTTAAACATTCACAGTTTTCAGAAACCTTGTCATCTGGAACGCAGGTTTGCTGTGCAAAAAGTCGAAAACAAAAATTGTCATTTCCGTAAAATTGTCGACATCTGCTAGCCGGTTGTTTGAGAAAAATCTTTAAGGGTAAATAAAAATTACAAGTGGGCCAAAGTTGTCCGGTAGGTAACACACCTGCATAACCCATTGTAAAATAATTCGTATTGTTTTCGTCACGCACCGAATAGAACCTTCGAGATATGGGAATTTTGCTAAGAAATATAGGTTCACTAGCAGAAAGCGGGAAATTGTAACAAATTTGTATGCAATTGTTTGTTTTCGTTGGCGAAATGAATTGGCATCCAATGGAGAATTATTTGTATTCAGAATAACGGCTTATTAGGCTGCAACGGGTCTAGGGCGAGAGGCTTCTGATCATTTTTTCCCAAATGGAAACCCGAAAACTCTAGCTATACAGGATGATCACCTTCAGCAGTCTAAAGGAGAGAGATAATTGTTAAAACCCACTAAAAGTAGAACGGAGAATTCCATAGTTCGAAGTAGTACCGCTCAAATAACAGGGGGGGGGGGGCGCCACCTCTCGGATGACGGAAATCAAACAGTAGCTCCACCCCCGACTAGACTAGGGATTGGTCGACGGAGTCATAACGAACTTGTTTTACAGTTTTGCAAAAATCCCACCCCATTGGTTAGGTAATTACTCAAGTACAGATACGTTGTAGAATACGGGTTGGAATTATCAAAACCGGTCAAAATTTGACTTTAGTGGGGGTTCTCGAAGGACTTAGTGTGAGGAATTCGACGTAGTAAATTCTCGCAGAAAAATAGTCAGTTGATATTTCATCGTGGACCGGGTTACACTAACTTTTTATTCAAGTCAATAGCTCCTTTTTTTCGGTTGAGCTAGAGAAAAGTCAAAAATTCATTAGTTCCGTATCGAGGTAAGTACTTACGAGCGTGTTAGTTTTCCGATCATTCAAACTAGACGGGGAAGTCATTTTTTCAGATAACTACCAAATTTCGTTCACCAGAAACCGTGGAATTCTTTGTTCTAAGTAGAATTTTCCAACTGTTGAAGTAACTGAGTTTCGTGTGGTTTAATATCTTAAATTATTGGTTGCAGAGTGTTATTCAAGTAACTTAGTTTTGTTCACAAAGTTCACTCAATTTATTTCCTAGTGTTATTTATTTCATCTAGTCTTGATTCACACAGTCATTTTCTTTACGTATTTATTTCATTCACAAAAATAATCTCCTCAATAAAAGCCATCATCAGAATCCGATCGTTTTCTTGGAAATACTTGGAGAATTGGGGAGTGTTATCCAAAGTTACTGGCGACTACTGGTTAGAAGTGAACGCCGAACACACAACAAGCATCCGTAGATGCCGAGGGACGACTTGGCCCTTTGGAGAGGATCAATTAGAGGTAAGTACCCCATATGTGATATCACAGTTCCTAGTATACACTGAGATAACCACCTATCGTCTTTTTGAAGCAAAGTGGCATATTTCGAAGGAACTCTGGAGGTTTCAAGTCTGTGTGTATCGCCAGGTATCTTCCAAATGAACTCACAGGGGGCCAACCGACATATGCGTGAGTTATTCGGTGAAGTCAATGAAAACACATCAGTGTGTTATATAAGATAAAAAACTGAGTTATGTTTTTTTTTCAAACAGCGACCCTCTGTTTTTGTTACATTTTTGGATTTTCCACTGAATTGTCGATATAACACGCCCATAATATTTTTTGACTTATGTCAATTTATGTGTCAAAATAGCAACGTAGACAAGTCAACCAACTTTTTTCCAGTCGATTCCTCAGGCTTTAGCGCGTGTTTTGCTGTGAAGTCGGTGTCGATGTTCCATCGCCTACAATTTTCTGAAAATCCTAAATTACAAATGGCAAAAACTCGATTTTTTTCAAATGCATTACTCTATATTTCATTGCATCATTGCATGGCATTTTCCAAGAGCCTTCCTACGGTATAGGGTATACTTTGTGAGGTTTGCGAGATTCGTTGCAAAAAAGGAAAATATGTCCTGAAATTTGACACATCCTTTAAACCTTCAATTATTGTACACGTATAAATTGTTAAAATCCACGGGTGTCTCCATTCCAAAAGTTAAGAGATCGGTAGTGTGTCTTTTACCAAATGGGAAATTGTTGGTGGTCGGATCAATGAGGAAAATGACTTGCAAGTTTCATTGATGCTACAGAAAAATCTTCCCTTAGTCACTAGGGAAACGGATATTTCACAAAGTAGTGGAAACAGAATAATAATGAAACATAGTTCTACCCTTATCATATGTATCTACATCAAGAATTATATGGTAATAATTTGGCTGATAGAGTTGTTATCAAATGAATGGCATGATTGAGGAGGATAAATTTAAATAAAATTCTGTTTTCTGATGAACAATGTTTAAGAATAACTGGTCGATGTAATCGAAATTCATCACTGGTTGAGGACCAAAAGCGATGAACGCTTCATATTTGGGAAGGAATTATTGGAAATCACATTATTTGACCCTACTTTTTCAACAATGTGCTGAATGGTGAGAGGTATTCATATTGTCATTCCGCGAACATCATTCCAGGGTGGTTTGAACACCGGAAGGGCCATGTGCTTATGATTAGAGGTTCAATGGATGTCGAAAGGGAATATTCATATTCTTTTGATTTCACATGTGAAATGCTTTTCTCGCTGAAGATTCTCCTAACGTTTTCTAATACTCCTCTCAGATTTGTCCGAACTAATTCTATGGGTTGAAAAACACCATAATAAGGTGGAGGTAACCTCAGAAGTATTTGACCTTTGACCAGAGTTTTTACAAAGTTCGTAAATAACATATTCTTTTTCGACATTTTGATTTTTAATAATTCGTAATACCGCCTTTTTAGGGACTCGGGGAATATTCACAATCATAGAATTTGGTGGTATATTTGGTGAAAATTGTTCACTAAATCATTTTCCGAATAAAGGTGAGGTCATGTCCTCATGATAACCTGCTAATTTTTTTATACGTTTATCTAACAGCAACGCGTTCGGAACAAAACCATTTTCACTCCACATGTGTATAATAAATATTCGTTTTCCTCTAGAACATGGTGCTTGGAGACAACAGTTTTATGAGTTATCCACCCATCCATACCGAATCTTATCATTGTAAATATCAATACCTTAATTTGTGTCCATCATGCATTTGTGGTACGTGAGCTCACAAGTTTATCAGATATCACAAGTTCATAAGATATTTTTCTTATGAACAAAACTACAACTACGGTGGTGAAATTGAGAATGCTCGAACACATTCCAAGTTGATATACATTTGTCACCTAGGAGGGTGGAAACCGATATTTTTTTCTTTCATAATATCTTTAACAACTCCATAGACAATTCCAACATATAGAACCAAACCCAAATCAACAACGAACCCTATATCACGAGTTAAAGTCAAAACGCGAAGCTTCAAAGATACGGTTGTAAAATAAATTTATTTCTTCTATACAGTGCGGATTTTGATAGTCCCCCCCCCCATGTTGACTTTTGAACGGTTTCTTTCATCTATGGTTGTTCTACGGAATCACAATTGTGAGTGCGGCTTTTTATAGTCTCCACTCCATGTTAACCCTTAAACAGTACGACATACAACAACGGGACCAAAACTATTTTGAATGATATCATCGATTATACTTTTTGAAATAGAAGAGATCGTAATTGCTCTATAGATGGCGCGGAGGGGCACATCAACTGGAAAATTTCAAACAGTATAGGGGTTCAAGTGGCACATCGTTGAAAATATAATTCAATTATCTTTTCAATCATCTGATTTTTTTAATTTTATCAATCCTTTGGTTACAATATACATTTTAAATTTTGTTATACTGCACATTTCAAATGCATATTGTGAAAAAACATTTCGACGAAATTAAAAAAAACTAGATGGTTGAAAAGAGAATTGAATTGTCTTTTCAACGATGTGCCACTTGACATCCCATGCTATTTAAAAAAATTAAGTTGATGTGCCCCTCCGCGCCGTCTATCGAACAATCACAATTTCTTTCATTTCAAAAAGTGCCATCGGTGATATCATTCAAAGAGGTTCTTGTCCCATTGTTTTATGTCGAACCGTTCGAAAGTTAACAGGGGGGGGCTATAAAAAAACGCACTGTATAAGTCTGTTCATTGTATGAGAGTTATCAATCAATAATGAAATAATAATAATAATTTCAATCGTTGGATTTGCGGGAATTAGGTCGAAATGTTGAAGAAAACCAATTTTTAAATTGTCGACGTTTCGAAACTTTATTGTTTCATTCTCAAGACTCTGAAGTACAAAAACAAGATCATACAATTACAATGAGATTGTAGAATGTGTTTTTTTTTTGGTAAAAACAGAATAAATTAAGTAAAATAACATCGTTAGAAAAAAACAATATTTAAAAACACTTCGAACACATTACAGAAAACAACAATGATGAGTACTTACATTTAGGATGGCTTTCCGAGTTTAAAAAGGGTAAAATAAATCATTTCGACATAAAATATAAATAGGTACTCAAGTTCATGAAATACGTTAACACAGACATGAAGTAAAGGAACAACTGAACGGTCGGTGAATCATGTTTTTATAATGTAAAGAAGGCTAATGAAAGAAATGAGTATTGGAATCGGGAAAAGCCGTTCAATAAAGATCTATGATTAATGTTTGGTCTTTTCTTTCAGATTGAAATATGAAATGAGTAGGAGATTTAAGCCGGTTCTGGGTCTCCCCCCACCACTATGACGTCACGTGTGACCTTGAATAGTTGCAGGTGTGCAGTGTGTGTGTGTTTGACCTTGAGATTTGACTTTGAGATTTGTCATTGAGTTTTGATATTGGGTTTGGTCGACTTTGAGATTCGACTTCAGTTTGAC